>LGRX02014710.1:0-29447 GCA_001247695.2 Cymbomonas tetramitiformis | reverse complement strand
GGGATTTGGGGGAGAGGGATGCCCTGCCGTACTTCTTCTAGTTTGAGCTCGACATCCTCCGCGACGATCCCGTTGGTGGAGATCCCCGGGAATTCGGTTGATCCGTAACAGTCTTTAACAGATGCGCAACCCTCTTGCAACACGTGAGCCATGAACTTCAGCACCTCGCTCGGGGTGCGGCTTCCCCCAGTTGCCACCACCTGCGCCAAACCGCCTGGAATCACTGACCCCCCTGCTCTTCAACCCGGGGCAATGCAGTCCCCGGTTAGCTATGCTGCACGGAGCGGCCAAAGCAGGTCGCGCCATTTCTCCTGGAGACGATGCACGTAAAATCAAAGGCATCGCCTACTGGAGACGATACACATTAACCATGGCGCCACCCCTCCTGGAGACGATGCACGTCAGCCCTTAGGCCACCCCTCTTGGAGACGATGCACGTCAGCCCCTAGGTCACCCCTCCTGGAGACGATGCACGTCAAATCAAAGGCATCGCCTACTGGAGACGACACATGTCAACCATGGCGCCACCCCTCCTGGAGATGATGCACGTCAGCCCCTAGGTCACTTGACCATGGAGACACCCACTAGACACGATGCACATCAACCAAAAGGTCACCCACTAGACACGATGCACGTCAACCAAAAGGTCACCCACTATACAAGATGCACGCCAACCCCTAGGTCACCCACTGGACAAGATGCACGTCAACCAAAAGGTCACCCACTGGACAAGATGCACGTCAACCAAAAGGTCACCCACTAGACACGAGCAATGCCAACCAAAAGGTCACCACTAGACAAGATAAGCCGGCCAACCAAAAGGTCACCCACTAGACAAGATGCACGTCAACCAAAAGGTCACCCACTAGACACGAAGCACGCCAACCAAAAGGTCACCCACTCATACGAGATGCACGTCAACCAAAAAGGTCACCCACTGGACACGATGCACGTCAACCAAAAAGGTCACCCACTAGACACGATATGGCACGCCAACCAAACACCACTAGACACCTATGTGCACGTCAACCAAAAGGTCACCTACTCAGGACACGATGCACGTCAACCAAAAGGTCACCCACTAGACACGATGCACGTCAACCAAAAGGTCACCCACTAGACACGATGCACGTCAACCGCGCGGTCAATCTTTAATTATACAAGATGCACGTCAACCAAAAGGTCACCCACTAGACAAGATGCATCGCCAACCAAAAAGGTCACCTTAATTAGACACGCATGCACGCCAACCAAAAAGGTCACCCACTAGACACGATGCACGCCAACCAAAAGGTCACCCACTAGACACGATGCACGTCAACCAAAAGGTCACCCACTAGACACGTGCACGTCAACCAAAAGGTCACCACTTTAGACACGATGGCACGTCAACCAAAAAGCGGTCACCCACTCAGACACGAAGCACGTCAACCCCTAGGTCACCCACTCCACATGATGCACGTCAACCCCTAGGTCACCCACTGGACACGATGCACGTCAACCAAAGGTCACCCCCACCAGAGACAATGCACGTCAATCACAGGGTCACCCCCACCAGAGACGATGCACGTCAACCATGGCGCCATCCTTCCTGGAGACGATGCACGCCAGCCATTCGGTCACCTGAAAATGGGGTCACCTACTTGAAAAAGTACACGTGAAGCAAAGGGTCACCTACTAAAGAGGTTTCGTCAACCACAAGAGAGGTTTCAGCAGTTTTAAAAGAACGACAGGTGCAAAGCGCTACTGGCCCGCATTTTCAGGGCCAAGCTGTCTTCGATGCTGCTGCTGGGCGCAGGGACAGCCTGCAAGCCCAATCAGGCAGCTCTAGAGCAAATAATAAGTTGTTTGGAAAGCGAAATTTCCAGGAGGTACACGACATTATCCCCATGCTTGAAGTTGCAACCCCGGGGCAGGCTCAGAGGAACGACCTGCAGGCACCCTCCGAGATCCTGCCGCGATTGACGCAGGAGCCTGACGCGTATGGCACCGCCGCGGCGAGTGGCCAGAAAGGCGGAGGTGATCCTAGACCACTCCGGACTGTCGATGGGGATGTCCACGTCCGGCCATCTTTCTCGGAGCGACTGCTGCAGGGCCAGGTTGAGCGCTGCCACGTGCCACTCGTACAAATCGCTCCAAAGAGTCGCCATGCCTAACACGAAGCTGGGTTTCAGCTGCCGGGCGTGCTCCACAAATTGGGCGACCCCCCCGCCAGCCCGCGTAAATCCTAGCCTGGCACCTGCGAAGGTGGCAAACCACGCCACACCGCGATCGGCGCCGTGTGCGAGCGACATATGGGAAATTCCGCAGCGGAGGCGTGTGTCGCTGATACTCCCGAACGGACCAGGGTTGGCGTTGCTCACGCCCCACGCGGCCTTTGATGTAACGATCCCTTTCGGAGCGGACCCGCCGGTGGTGCCACTGGAGTACATTACGGTGTAAGGCGCGGCTGGATCGTCCACCAGATCCAGCACAGCCACGTCGTCACCGAAACCGAACCCGGTGTGCGTTCGGCGCGCGCGCTGCCCCTGCTCCAGCACTTGCTCCCAGGTCAGAACCTGGATGGAGGCCGGGGCCAGGCGCTGGAGCGTGCACGCTTCCTTCTCCTCCGCGCAGTCAACTAATACCACTAGGCTCAAAGAAGTGTGTTGAAGATGCTCGGCTTCGAGCAGCAGCGTCTGCGCAACCCTTGTGTCGGTCACCAGTGCGCGCGACTCGGCATCCGCGAGCACTCCAAGGCTTTTCTCGGGCGACCAGGCGAGGTGGATTCCGACGTTCATGAAGTCGGAGAAACACGAGGCAAAGTCACAGACAAGCCACTCGCGGCGGTTTCCAAGCGCGATAGCGAGGGAGCTGCGACGTGGCAAATAGAGGCCAAGCCCAGCTGCGAGCATGGCGGAGTCATCAGCAACTTCCCGGTAGCTGCACCAAGCATAGGGGAACTCTCCGCCATCGGTGGGCGTGCCTAAGAAGGGACTGTCGCCCTGAACTCTGAGCGCCGTGGAGAGCGCACGTGCCAGTGACTGGGTCATGCACGTACAGTTGGGATACGGTGAGGGTCTGCCGAGGTAGATATAGGGAGAAACCCTCGGATTGAACAGGAAAATAGTCCAACTGTACTGGAATCTGTGATTCTATCAAGGACAACAGAGAAGTGCCACTCCTTGTAACCAGAGGACTCGCACTTTTTTGGTCGATCTCGCGGTGAACTTTAATGCCCTGATGAAGGAGTTCTGGTAAAGAAAGTAGACGTGCGTCTACGTGAAGTTGCGTGTCAACTTCCTGTTGACGTGGTGACTTATGTGGCTTGAGGAGTAGCAGACGCTGAATTCGCGCACTGTGCGCCTGAGAAAAGTCCACGCGCAGATCAGTGGATCCGTATGCAGTGGACCACAGTTCTAGTGGTATGCGTTCAAACACATCTCAACATCTCGCCTAATCATTCCGAGAAAAACACTTTTCCCATCTGTATCTCTCGCCGGATAATTCGTCATCAACAGCTTGAAATGATCCAAAATATAACATGAAGTCAGGGCGAACCTGAACCCGAATACCATTCGTTTGGAACTGCACATTCCCTGCAGACGACCGGGGCGGGGCGGGGCCCAACAGTACAGGTGTCACTACTTTGCCTTTGCGATTACAGGTTACGGATTACAAGTTAAGGTCATAGATTCCCTTTTTTTCATGACATCGATGACCTTAACTTGTAATCCGGGAAAACGTGTTCATGACGAACTTCAGGACGCCACGGTTAATTCCTCCGTAGTTCGCGACAAAATTTCCCCGACTTACAAGTTAAGCTTCAATTCGGTTTCAACATCGCAGATTTCGAATATTGTGCAGATTCCTCTAATCTAGCGGTCAATTTGATTTACGTGGTGTGTCACATGCGTTGTTACTGCAGTCGTGTCTCGTATACCACCAAGCTCCGATACTACTAGTTACTCCCCTTGATACCACTGCGCCACGAGCCCATGAACGCGACGCTTTCAACGAAGGGCGACACTCAGAAATACGAGCATCGCGGCGCGCCACGTCGGAATAAGATTTCAAGGCATCGCACCGCCCGTCCGATTCCCTTCGCTCGTGTCCTTGTGGTGCTTTCGCTTTCGATGATGACATCCTTAACTACTCATAAATACTTCATACTGTCGATGTTGGACACGAAACGGTTGTCCGTTCGATTAAATCGTGCTGTACGCAAGGCTCTCGATAGGATCTCGTTCAAAAACCGGGCCGGCGATTCAAGGAATCGACCGGCAATCGCAGCCAACACGTTGCATATTCATCGAGATTCAGATACCGAGTTACCGACTGCACTGGCGACTGCTGCCGAGCTCCAATGATAGCAATGCTCGATGCTCGATCTGAGATCTTTATCTTGTTTTATAGCTTAAGCTTTACATGAATTATACGTCGCATCGGCGATAACCAACAACGTTCCTCGATCGTGCGCGATCTGAACAGGTCGTCCGCGAACCGCGATTGAATCTTCAAATGATTCCATCGAACGCTGACGTGAGGGTATGTAGCGTGGAGGAATACGATGCTGTTGAAAAGGATCGAGGAAATACCACGTCTCGAATCGAATTGCCACAATATTGCCACGATGGGATGACTGTTCACGAGACGTCGCATAAAGAAGGCATTTGGATATACCATGTACATCAGTTGGCATGACACATCTGCAAACTATAACTCTTCCGACCATCGTGTCCGTCAACTATCAAGTATGATATCCACAATAGGAAATCCTTCCGTCAGTCCTCAGTGGTCACAGTCACAGGCTATCAATGGTGGACTGGAGAGGAGAAGAGTTCCAGATAGCCGAAATTCGCTCCCCGATGACATCCGCATCAGCCTCAACACACAGACGGTGGAAGTGTCTATCCTCGTGGCGTCTGCGTTGATGGGAGGCAGCCTTGCAATTGTATTAGACCCACGGTAATAAGTTCGAAAGTGAGGATATTGTTTCCCGGATTTTGTTCTGCAATTTTGTTCGGATTGTGTCGAAAATCGTTACTGGAGTGTCAATTAAGATGGCTGCAAGCCTGTTCAACAAAGGACTCAAGCTCACAAATAGTTATCCCAATGCTCCCAATACAGCGGGACTTTCTCAGGTGGCATTTGGGCGAGGCAGTGCCGCACGCGCCGTGAAGCTGCGTGTGGTCGCCGGCGAGGAAGAGGATGACTCCTCATCCGCCACTTTAACGACCAAGCCAGTCCTAATTCAAAAGCCGAAAATTACCCCCAAGCCTCAAGCGGCAAAGCCAGCCGCGCGTACAGAGAGACGAAAAGCAATCATTAAGCCAAGGCCAAAGGAGGCACCAGCCGGTAGCCGCTTAGGCGAACGTCCGGCAACATATTCAGACGGAACACCGCGAGGAGAGCGGCCGCGGATTGTAAAAAAGGGAGACGCACCGGTGCGGCTCCAACTCCAGGAGTCTGCGGGTCTCCCCGCTGCTGTACCGGCCTCTGTCAGCCAGCCGCTTGCCTTTTTTGCTGCGACTCGTCACTGCCTTGGATATGGAACTACGCCCACCTCCTTTCGTAGCGGCCCACCTGCCTCCCTGAAAGTGTGTGGTATGCTGCGCAGGCCGAACCGCAAAGACAGCCGGGCTCAGGTCGACCGGACCGGCCCAAGAAAATCATCACCAGAGCTGGATCTGCTGGCCCGGGACGGGGGGCGCCCCCCGGGCAGAGCCCTTATACGCGCAACTCAAACGGTCCACGTAATAGCTTTCGGGGCAGACCTGGGGGCGGACCTGGGGGCGGGGGGCGTGGCAGGCCATTCCAAAGGCCGAACTTTGGCGACGGTGGCGCCAAATCCAGGCAGAAAGGAAGGGCCGAAAAGAAGGCCCGAATTGCAGCTCGGAATGAATCAGAAAAGAGCGAGAAGGTTGAAATTCTGGAAGTAGGTGAGAGCGGGATGTCCGTTGCTGAGCTCGCGGTCGCGTTGGCGATCAACGAGGCGGAGGTTATCAAGACCCTGTTCATGAAGGGAATCATGGCGAGCATCACGCAAACTCTAGACCCAGATGCGGTTAAGCTTGTGGCGGAGGAGTTCGAGGTGGAGGTTCTGGACGAGGTAGAGGCCGCGGTCGAGGATGCCGCTAAGAAAGTCATCGAGTATATTGACGAAGCCGACTTGGACTATCTCACGGAGCGTCCTCCAGTGTGCACCATCATGGGCCACGTGGATCACGGCAAAGTGCTCTCCCACTCCTTAGTTTTCCCTGACTGGACTTGTGATTCTTGTATTCCCTACTACTCGTGAATTCGCAAGTCCCAGTCAACGATAAAGGCACTTCCCACGAATTCATATACGAGGTTCTAATATTTCCAGAAGACGTTTCTTCATACTGCCTGTTGAGAACATAAGCGGGATCTCCGAGAAGATGTGACCATGCCTGCAGCTGCTTTTGTGGTAGCCTCTCTGCCGAGTTTCGCCTGTTTTCCGCGCCTGCTGTACAAACGACGTCTTTGAAGGTCGTAGAGTCAGAGCGGGCTTGAGGGCGCCGTTGCCGCACTGAGCATGCACTGTGCCTTACGCCCGAGTTCCAGCAGAGTTCAGTGCTATGTCAGCGGAGAGTCCAACGAGTGGCACCTACGACAGCGCCACGTGTTGCGTGTGTGCAAAGCCCCAAGAGCTGGACGCACCACAGCGCCGCGTGTTCTGCGGGTGTTCGAAACCCCTGCGCTGCGGTCGCTCGTTGCGTTATTCTGCGGAAGAGGAGCTCTCGAGGCCGGCTTTAGCCAGCGTCCCTGCCTCACTCACCCAGTGATCTCTTAGAAATCTCGCATGCGCTGCGCGCGCGCCTTTCTCCTTCGTTCACAGAGTGGCTCGCGCCTCGGTCGGGACGATTAAGGCGCGGGCGGAATATGGTATGGCAGACCTCCCTTCTGGACTACATCCGCAAGTCCAAGGTGGGTACCCGGCTTCACCGAGACAGGTCCCACGGGGGATCGGTCAACACGTGGCGCCTCCCAGCTTAGAAGGCTACGTTCACGGCGGGGCTTGCTCGCTTCGTGCGATCGGCAAAGTGCTCGAGCACAGTCTCAGTCTCCGTCTCGGGTGCTGATAGGCTGATAGGGCTGTCGGGGGATATCTGAAGGACAACTGGCAGTGTCGCGGTCAGTGCTCGCAGCGCCCTGGTCTGGCTTGTATGTGGCGCCTTTTGCACCTGCCTGGGTTGCGTGTGACACCTGTTGCAGCAAAGCCCGGGCTCGGGAACCGCACCATTGCTGCGGCCGCGGGGGCGGCGCCACTCAGAGTGCCCCGGCGAGGGACGGCGGTGCGTGCTTCAGCACGTGACACCGGTCTGAGTCGGAGCCGGCAAGTTGAAGGGGCGCGGCGGAGCTTGAGGCGCGCAGGTGCGAGCGACGGAGGCTGGAGGCATCACGCAAGCGATCGGGGCGTACCAGGTGTGTCCTCCAGCCGTTCGCTTCCGCCGCAGCTGCGCGGCCCGATGCGTATTTGTGCGCGGACCCTCGTCGTCGCTCGATTCGTGGAGCGTGCATCGGCCCTCGGAGCAGCGGCGCTGCCGCTGCGAGTGTTACCTCGGTGCTCCTGCTGGTGGAGCCGGGGAAGCCGGTGCCGGTCAGGCTGAGACTTCGGTCACTCTCCCTTGTACAGGTTGAAGTGGAGGTAGGTGGCGAGCTCAAGACGGCCACCTTCTTGGACACCCCAGGGCACGAGGTGCGCGAGCTACTGCGCCTCTTCAGTCCCGAGTCTTGCCTGCGGTGTGTGTTGACTGCGAAGCCTGGTAGCGCCCAGTGGCGGCGCCTCGCAGAGGTGTGCGTTGCAATGAGGGGCTCATATCCCAGCCAGGGTCACCTTCTCCGGACGCACAGCCAGGGTCACCTTCCAGCCAGGGTCACCTTCTCCGGACGTACAGCCAGGGTCACCTTCCAACCAGGGTCACCTTCTCCGGACGCACCGCCACCGGGCGGGCGGAATCGCTCGGTTTGAGAGGGAACGGCGGGCCTGCTGCGACGCAGGCGTTCAGCGCAATGAGGGCGCGTGGCGCTCGTGTGACCGACATGACCATCATTGTGGTTGCTGCGGATGACGGTGCGGTTCGGAGAGCCTGCCTCTTACTTTCCCCGCCTCTTGCGCGCCATACGATCCTGCTTCGGGCACCTTCCCAGCAGCAGCTGCTCCCGTCCGACGCATGCATGACGCGCATGAATGCGCACCTACACACACATCCTTTGATCCCCGGTGAGGGTACATAGCGCAGCTGATCCTCTATGGTTATGTGATACCAAAGGAAACGGTCCAAGGATAAGCCACACATGCACACACTAATGCACACAACGTTTCTATTTCTTTCAGCCGCTTTTACGTAATATCACCGATGAAGTCCAAACTCAGTTTAGGACGCACACACTGATTGCAAACACAGTTGAATGGTGGTTGCTCCGTTTTTTGAGGGAAGAATGCACGGTGTCAGTGTCCGTCGCGTGGAACTTCACTACAGGCCGCTCGGCATCCTGGGGGAAGCTGGGTCTTGGACGGGGCGGTGGAGCAAATAGTTTGTCAGGGGGTTCCCAAGGCAGGGCTGGTGGCTGGGAAGTAGGTGTCTTGGGGGTGGGAAGATGGGCGCGTAGAGCGGCCACAGATTGTGTCAGATGAATTGGCGCACAGATGGAAGAGGCCTTTGGGCAGGCGCCGGGGCCGTTACAAGGGCTTGCTCTAGGCCTCAGATCAGAGAGTCCGGAGTGACGATCTGAAGCGCGAGGGGGTCTACAGGGTGTTGCATAGGTTGCAGACCAATCAGAGTCCTCTGCAGTATTGTGGATAAGAGATTGATTGAAACGCAGTTTGGTTCTCGGTGAATTGAAGGTTCTGATCCCAGGCTGGGTCAGTCTAGTGCAGTCCAGCAGGCCGCGATTTCGCTCGTTTAGGGGGTTTTGTTGGTTTAGGGGTTTTCTTCGTTTAGGGGGTTGCTAAGAAATGGGCTCAAAATTCTGACGGTTCAGACGGAGCCTTAAGAGCTGATCTTTAGTCTTGGAAGTCCGATGCGGCCCGAGCCTTGTTATTGGTTGATCGCAATCGAGCCGCTGTGCCACCTCACCAAGCTGGCGTCTCTGCTCAAAGAAGCCGGCGTCCTTCCGAAGCGAGCGTTCCACCAAGGGGGGCCTTTGAGGGGGTTCCTCGGACTCGGGGAGGTCAGGGGTGAAGCCTCAGACCATTGAAGCTGTGAGCCACGCGAAGGCTGCGGGTGTTCCCATCTTGGTGGCCATCAACAAGGTGACTGGCTCGGCCCTCCACCGCTCTCTCGAGCTTGCCCTGCGGCATCCAATAAGGCGGCTTCCTGGCACTGTATCCAATAAGGCGGCTTCGCTGCGACCTCTGACAAAATGTGCAATTGGGGCCTCACGCCTCGCTGGAGGCGGCTGCCCGCAGCTCATGATTGGTGGCAAGGGTGCAGGAGGTAGTTTCAGTGGTGCCCTGCATAGGGGACCCGGCGTGTCACTGCTCGTTGGCAAGGGTGTAGGAGTTAGTTTCAGCGGTGCCCTGCATAGGGGACCCGGTGTGTCACTGCTCGTTGGCAAGGGTGCAGGAGGTAGTTTCAGTGGTGCCCTGCATAGGGGACCCGGTGTGTCACTGCTCGTCGGCAAGGGTGCCGAACTCACAATGGATTGATTGGGGGTGGGCGACTGTGGCGGCGTGGGGGAACCGGACAGATGGACAAGGAAGGCGCCAACCCCGAGCGCGTGAAGCAGGAGCTGGCGGAGCAGGGTCTCCTCCCCGAGGAGTGGGGCGGTGACGTCCCTATGATCCCGGTGCGCGCCCCGCCCCGTTGACACTCGCACCACGCCAAAGGTTGAAGGTGGCTGTGGTCTGGCGCTGCACGCTGCCCACCGCAAATGCTCGATCCATCTCTGGCCCCCACTATGTCCCCACCCGCCTCCCATGAGGCCGTCCCAGCCGGCAGTTCTCACCAGTCCTCATGTTCATGCAATCTTGCAGTCTACCCTTTGCCACGTGGACCTCTGGTCGCCGATGTGCCGCTCGGAGCCATGTCAGCAGCCGGGGCGCTCACGGCATCGGGGCTGCACGGAGCCCGTGCAGGTGAGCGCTCAACGTGGCGATGGCATTGACGAACTGCTTGAGAATATGATGCTACAGGCAGAGGTAAAGCCCCACTTATCCACTCCCCCCCAACTACCACCACGCCCCCCTCCTCCTCCCAGCCCGCTCTGTTTGCTGTGGGCACTGATTGCCGCCGATGGCAAGGTGTGATGTGGATGACTTGAAGGGCCTCTGCAGGCGGCCGCGCACCGCCCCTCAGAGCCGTCTAGCCCCGTCCCGCGACGCCCCTCAGAGTTCACCCGCAACCCCTCGATGGCCCGCCCGCAGTGCCCCTCACGGCCCGCCCGCAGCTCAGAGCGGGGCGGCGCTGGGAGTGGGGTGCAGGTGGCAGAGCTGCAAGCCAACGCAAACCGTGAGGCGCGAGGAACAGTGCTGGAGGCCTACCTGGATAAGAATCGTGGCGCCACAGCCAATTTGCTCGTCCAGGTATGCCGCATGCCTGCTGAAGTACCCTGCTGGTTGCTCTGCTGTTCCCCCCCCCCCACACACATGTGCGGTGTTTCAAATCTCTCGCACACGAGCATCGAGGCGCGCCTGTGCATCGATGTCAGCATGTTGAGCGGAAGGCCCGGGGTGAGGGCGCTCTGGCGGAGCATGCGCGGAGCACAAAACGCTGAGGAGGGGTGGCGGCGCAGGCGGGCACGCTGAACCCCGGCGACATGATCTTGGCTGGAGCGGCATACGGCCGGGCGCGCGCGGTGATGGACCACAAGGGGCTGCCACTGGAAAGCGGCGCGGGGCCCTCAGTCCCGGTGCAGGTTCTCGGGCTCAACGGTGTCCCGGTGGCCGGCGACCAATGGGAAGTCTGCATCGATGAATCCGAGGTGCGCGGGATGCATCTGTGTGCGGTGGCCCCCTTCGAGGCAGCGATACCCCTGGGTCGTACCAGCCGCGTCCGCTCCTTCCCCCTATCAACCCTCCGCGTTGTTGTGAATGCACAGAGATCACAAAAGAGATTACAAAAGAGATTACGCAAGAGTCCTATGCGAGAGGCACGGCAGCCTGGGGCGCCTCCCGGCGCCAGCCTGGCATGTTTCAGGAGCCCTCTATCCAGCAGGGCGCTTCCTGTCGGGTGCACAGCTGGCGCGTTCTGTGGGCATGGTCGTGTGCGCCGCCGCCCACTTGGCTTGTTGGAGCAGTCAGCACGAGAACACGAGTGCCGGCGATGCGTTTCCGTATTGTGCAAATCGCCCCCGTGTTGGTGTTGGGTTGGATGGGAAATCTCCGTCGTTGCTGAAATCGTGGATTTTGGGGCCAATCAGGCAAGATCGAGGGCGGAGGCGGTGGCGGAGGAGCTGCGGCTGGCACGCATTCAGGAGCAGTCAGGCGGCGGCAGTATGGTCACTCTGACCGGTGCGCAGGCTGTTGTTGCAACCTCCTTGTCGTGCACCCCTCTCCCCCTCCTCCTCCTCCCCCCTCCCCCTTTTGCCCCGCTGCAGTTGCGACTCGATGTAAGGAGTGTGAGGAGTGCTTGCTGTGGGCTACAGGTAGGCACATTGATGCAGGATGGCGGGGATCGGATTTATTGGAGGCTGACTGGAGGGGAGGGGTGTGACGGGCAGGCCTTGCGGCAAGCGGAGGTGAGGGAGAGGAGACGATTAGGCTGAACATCATTCTCAAGGTGCGCCCCCATTTCCGGGATCTGGAGGAGTTGCGCCAGGAAGTGGCCACCCGTTCCCCATCGCTGAAGGGGAGAAGACGAGGCCTCACAGAGCTTGCCCCTTTTTGCCTCCTCCTATGTCCTAACAGCTAATGGAGAGAAGGCAGGTGCTTGTGGTGCATGCTGCCCCCCTAAGCTTCCAACTAGGCAGGCACATGCAGAGACCATGCTTGAGGGTGCAGGATCCTCGACACCCTCCCCTCCTCACTCACGACCTTGTGGCCGACCGGGGAAAGAGAGGGAGGGTGGGGGCGGCGGCAGGCGGACACGTCCGGCAGCGTGGAGGCCATCAAGGGGGCGCTCAACGCCCTGCCCCAGGACAAGGTCATGCTCAGATTTCTGCTAGCTGCAGCCGGGGACATCACCGCTTCCGACGTTGACCTGGCCTCGGCGAGTGGAGGTGCGCTACTGGCCGCCCTCTCTGTTCCCCCTCTCTGCGCTACTCCTCCCCCAGAGCCTCTCCCCTCTCCGCTGTGCGGGTCACTGCTCCTCCAGCCTGACTGGCACCGGCTAGTTTTGCGGATCCGGCTGAATATTGCAGTCGGAAATGGGTCGGTCAGCGTCTGACCAAGCGCTCCTGTGATGTGTGCGCCCACGTGGCAACACTCGCGCGGCTAAGCCTACGTGGCGACGCTCGCGCGGCTAAGCCTACGTGGCGACGCTCGTGCGGCTAAGCCTTCAAAGGCACACGTCCGAGGAGGATACGTTGAAGGGCGACGAGCCTGAGATGAAGTTGGCGGGTTGTGGCGGGATTGGCAGGCATCGTGTTTGGATTCAATACCCCCGCGCCCGAGGCTGTGGAAGCTTACGCCAAGCAGCAGTCTGTGGAGATGCTGTCATACTCGATCATCTATGATCTCATTGACGAGGTGCTGCCCCTGCATCGAGACCCTGGTCCGCCAACCTTGGTTTGGCCCCCCCATGAGGCGCACAGCTTCATGGGGTTGGTTTGGTCCCCCCCCTGAGGCGCACAGCTTCAAGGGGTTTGGTCCCCCCCTGAGGTGCACAGCTTCAAGGGGTTTGGTCCCCCTCTCACAGCTTCAAGGGGTTTGGCCCCCCTGAGGCGCACAGCTTCAACGGGTTTGCTCCTGAGGCGCACAGCTTCGAGGTGTTTGGTCCCCCCCTGAGGCGCACAGCTTCGAGGGGGTTTTGGCTTGGCAGGTTTCTTTTACGAATCCCCTGGGCTGGTGAGCCGGGAACGGAGCAAGCCCAGGTCTCCGGGGAATGGAGTTTAGCGTTACGGAAGGGGATCTTCCTGAGCTGGCGAGTAGGGTCCGGGGGAAAGGGCGAGTCAAAGGAATCTTGTATGGCTGGGAACCAGGCGTGCAAGATGGCGGGTGCTCGGGGCTGTGGGCGATGGAGACGAGAGGTCCGTGAGCCTTGCTGGCCGTGGGTAATGAGTGGGATGGGTGGGGGGCTTGTAAACACAGGTGAGGGCGGCGATGCAGGGGCTGCTGCAGCCGGTGGTGGAGAAAGTGCCGCTCGGGGAAGCAGATGTGCTGGCTGTGTTTGGGTCTGGACGCTCGCGTGTGGCTGGCTGTGTGGTGACGGATGGAAAGTTGACGAAGGGTTGCACTGTGCAAGTGATGAGGTGCGCGAGGCTCTCCTCCCCTTCAGAGGCCTCTTGTGCCTCCGACTTCCGATGCTCTGGCGACTTCCAGAGCATCGGAAGTCGCCAGAGCATCGGAAGTCGCCAGAGCACGACTTCCGATGCTCTGGTGACTTCCGATGCTCTGGTGATCTCAACCAATGACGGCCTACTACTGCGCTATGAATACTATCCGCATCTCATCTGACATGGTGGGGTGCCATTGGGTGGTTGTGACCTGTTTCGCGCGCAGGGAGGAGGAGATGATCCACGAGGGGCTGCTCTCGTCGCTGCGTCGTCTCAAGGACAACGTGAAGGAGGTGTCTCAAGGAACAGAGTGTGGCGCGGGCTGCAGCGGCTTTGCTGACTGGAAGGAAGATGATAAGATTTTGGCATTTGAGTTGGTCACCAAGAACCAAAGCTTGAGCAAAGACGAGCCAAACACAGAGATTGTTCCGGAGGAGGAGTAGAGCTGTATCACAATTCTGTTACATAAAAAATGTGTGCAGTCATCTCCGCAGCCAAATGCACTGAAAGTTAGCTGGGAAGGATATGCTGGCAGCAACCCGTCTAAAAGCTGAAGGGCTCTGCCATATGATTATGTCATGTCAGCAGCACGAAGTGCACATTTTTGTATGATAAGCTAAGGGCTTTCTATTAAAACATCAAGTATGCTTGCTACTTGATACTCAATGTAAAGCAGATCTTTGTGCAATCATTAAGAAGTGTATGGAATCTTAAGAGCCATATGCTTTCTGCGTGCTGCTAGCATTTACTTGGAAGTTGTCACCATGCAATTGCTTCGATATCCTCCCATACTCACGGACCGTTATTTTGCTAGAAATGTCGACTAACGGGTAGCAAATTATTTTGGTACTACAGTGAGTTTGTGTCCTATGCAGATCTATGCAGTGTTACTCATTAGCAGTGCATTTCATGGTTACAATATCTCTAAATCTCGGACCAAAACTGCCCTCTGCCGAAAAGTTGTGATCCTTCTTCATGCGGTGTCCACTGATGTGAAGATTTTGACCTTTAGCAGTGTCTTCACGCTTGGGGTCCCGCTACACTTTTCTCAAGTTTGGAGACTCGATAAGTGCCGAGCTTGAAGCATCTGTAAGGGAAAATGGGTGAAATGATATCCAAGTCGGGTAAATGATATTAATTTGAATACACTCTGGCTTACTACAAAGCACTGGCATGCACCACGCAACAGAGGCATCCGATGGTAAACACGGACCTCGACTCATGCCTTATTCGTCACATGCCGTGCATACGCGATGCTTTTCCCGGCGCGGGTGGGGCATACAAGGCTGCAATGGCGATTTACGGACGCAATCGTATGGCACCGAGAAGGATGTATGCGTATCGCACTACCATGTACGCAGTGGAATAATGGTGACGAGGCGCACCCGATTTCAGTAATATTGTAGAGTGATATCATGCAACAGATCTCTTCACCGGCGTAGTAACGAATATATGATATACGCTCCAATAACTGCAATACGTACTGATGACGCAATGATATACACCAGTCCGTAGAAGTTCACTATGCTTACCGCACAATATCACTTATTCGCATCCTGAGCTGGACTTTGGAACCAGCTTGTTCGTTTACGCACGAATGATACTGTTAATTTGTAAGTGCATGCGGTACGGTAGTTAACGAATTTCTAAATTGTATTAAATACCATAAAACTTGAGTAAAGTTCGTTGCCTTCGATGAACTTTCATTGAAAATCAATAAAACCCTTGTAACAGAAATACGCAAGGTATGCTTCTGGCAGCCAAAATACAATACCCAGCTCCGCTAGAATCTCCTAGGAAGGAAGTTCAGGTACAAAGTCAATATCTAGCATATCACGCAGCATCCAGAGTTCCAGACTTGTGCGGTTTCTTCCTTCCATCGCCGAATCCTTGCAGAAAGCACCTGCAGCACATACCCGATCACATCAGAATAACTTTGGTACTCAAACAAAGTAGATATCACATCATTGGCTATCTACTTTTGTCACAACACCGAAACCAACGCAACTGCTGTGTGCATGTTACTTCAAGGTGTGACATTCAATTCAGGATATCTACCTTTAAACATTTGTGGCATTTTCTTTCTCGCACTCCTTTAACTCAAAGGTAAAAGCTTCATTATGCACATCTTCAGGATCTGCACTTGCAGAGTCAGCCGCCTTGCGCAGGAATTCTCTATCCATCTCTTCCAGGTCCTTCTGTCGTTCGATGAAAAAGTCGGTAAGCGCGATTAACATTGGCTTCCGCCAGTACATCAATATGGCAAATGTCAGTGCGCACAGTCCGATGAATGTGCCAACGACGATGCCGAAGATCTGTCCCACTGACAAGGATAGCCTGCTTCCGATGATGCACCCCTCAACTTCGTTCACATACACTGCATTGTCGTCATTACAAACGCATTCGTACGTGCCAGGCAAATTTGTGCAGGTCATTTCATGCCCAGTGCAAACCGATCCGTCACACTCGTCAATATCTTGGCATTGTCCGACGATGACCTCCTTCCCGCCAATGACTTCCACGTCAGCCGAGTAGCCGTGCGGGCAGACGCACTGGACAGAGCCTTGCACCAACGCGCATTGATTTGCTCCGTATTCGTTCGCGGCGCAAAATTCAGTCGTCTCTTGATTGCATACGGTGTTCCCGGTCCGACACACTGCTGGCCTGTCACTGAATGCGAAGCTGAAAGCCGCGCAGACGAAGTTCAAAATGTTGTCAGAGCTCACCGAACCGCGGTATACTGCGTCGTTGGCGACGACTTCGGGCGAAAACACCATTTTATTCTTTATGATATCATGTCGATCTTGGTCGAGCAGGGAATGGTTGCCATCAACGTCACCGACGCAAGCCCTCACCTCCTCCACGTCCATGCCGATTCGAAGGAGGACGCTGTCAGAGCAGTTCAAGTGGAAGTTAGCGCTATCCAGCGCACAACGGTCCTTGTGGTCAAGCCAGTACATCATCCACTGCCACGGTCGTCCAGTATTATTTGCGACGTCAAATACGCAGAGAGAGATCAGGTTCTGGACGATTACGTCCCGCCCGGTGTAGCCCGACAGGTGGTCCGACTCCGGGTCCTGTGAGCAGTACTTACCGTCGCTGAGGCAGTGCTGTGCGCAGCTTTCGGCACCCGCATAGCAGTAATAAACCCAATAATGAGGCACGACGGTCACCAAGCCATTGCGAGAAAGCGGAAGCAACTCGTGAAACAGCTCCCTGTGCTCGCCGTCGTCATGTATACACTTATGGGAGGTGCAGCCGAACTGTTTCCAATAGAAACCCACCGTCACGTGGTTTCCTGATGCGTAGTTGAGCGAGTCCTCAAAGTCTATATCGACCACCAGCTGACCTGTCCTCGACTTAAGAATGAGTTGGTCCTGGTCAGAGTACGGCACCATGACCACGGGCACACGAATCTTCTGACTGGTTTGCACGTCCTCCACGCTCTCGGAATGATACAGCGTTTCCAGATCTTTTCTCCAGGAGTCATAATTCCACTCATCGATAAGCACAAGGGCGTCCGCTTCTCCATACTCCTGTGCCTGCAATGCCATTTTCATAGGGCTGCAACTTGACGTGGCGGAAGTGATGTACAACACCATAATTTTCGCGTACCCTTCCGTGACGTTCCTCCAGATATCCTCGGGGTGGAAGTCGACACCTGAGCACAGCGAGTGCTCTCCATTAACACGAACGACGCCTGTCAAACGCTTACCATACAGTTGAGAGCCGAAGTGTGCCAGTCCCGCCCGAATCGTGAAGTCACTCGACACCCCTCGGATCAGGGCTTCCTGCGCGCCGTCTGAGGTCTCCGTCACAATCAAACGATGCCGTGTGGATACAAGAAAAATGAAAAATACAAGTTTCAGCATCATATTGTGGACGTCTTGCTGTTGGGAAAAATCAAGCTGAGGACGGAGTATTGGCACGCTCCGAAACCGCAAACGAATTTGAGGTATTTGCTGCCAAACTGAGATGTACAGTAGTGAATGAGCCGGTTGGGAGCGTGATGCGTCTCGTTGCACAGCTCCAGTTTTATCGTCATATCGGAACTGTCGTGTGGATCGATCATGAAAGATATGCATTTACAGCCTGCCATGCCATGACATTGACACTCGACTGGCACATAAACATTGACACACTGGCACTCGACACGCGCCCTGCCATACTGTAACAGCAAACAGGCTGTGTCACCCTGAAACCTTTCTACGTATATCGTGTAAAGAAAAAGTGGTTTTTTCTTTTTTCTTTTTCTTTACGTATATCGTTTGTCACTCTTGACCCTGTGTGGTAGCCGGGGGCGATTTGGCTCCCCGGGGTAAATTAATTTAAGTCACTCTGGGGCCGGCGTCTCCACAAAAAGCATTATTAATATAGGATTCGTAACAGTTTGCTGGTGTGGAGACTCTGTGAGCCTAATTGTGCGATATAATATCAGAGCACGGCTGGCTGTATGCAGTTAGTACGATCTGGGTTGAGCGTTGACAGCGTGATCTCCAAGAACTCTTTCGGTCACACTGATGAGCAGATGCACCAGCAGTGTAGCCGGACCCTTGTTACGCGGTGTATGTAGGACCCTTGAATTAGCGGTGGTTTCAGGAGAAAGTCCACTCCTCAGGGGGGGGGGAGTTGTGCCAGGAGGCACGACGTAGCCGAGACACGCTAGAATGAGGGGGTCTGAATTCGTGAGAATGCGATGCGCAAACAATTGGGAAAATATTGAGCGAATCAAGGCTCCTAATCGGTTTAACCGATATTCCGATATATCGGGAAAAAACGGGAAATCGGTATCGATCGATATCATTTTTGTGCACATTTCATCGATAAATCGGTATCGATTCAAATTAGTATTGGCGGTCTTATGTATTGTATACGGAGAACTGTATATAAAATTCAATAATCGATATGAATCGATATCATCGATTATCGATTGAAAATGTTGAATATCGAAATCGATCGATATGCAAGTTTGAAACCGATTAGGAGCCCTGGAGCGAATGTGACATTCATCTGAGAAACCGTTAGCGGAAATAGACTGCGAGCTCAGAGGAGAGAAGAAAGAGAGACCACGAAGTTGGTCTCTCAGACTTCTCTGCAGATGAAAACACGTTTATATGCAGCCAAGGGTTTATGCTAATATCCGGTAAAGATATACAGCAAGTATATAACATGTGAACTCCTTAGTCTAACCGAGTAAACTAAGGTATACCGTGTGTGCATTCACAGTACCCCTAGGACAAAAGTTTTAGCAGCAAAACATCAAAAAAATTGGTTGCAAATTCCGATCTCACACACATTTAAGTTGCATCAAACTGAATTCATCGATAACATAATATCCCCATTCCCAAAACATTAATAAAAAAAATCTCCCCAAATTTTGGGTATCCCTTGATACAGTACACATATGTCATCCCAACAATTCCCAATTGAGTCAAACTGACAATTGACCCAAATCCGAATTGAGATGGCTGATTGCCCCTTTCATCCATGTTGTCCTCATGCAGGTTGCTACAGCTTCGCCGTGCCCCAGCACACATCCACCAGCTTGTTTTATAGCCGGGTCCCATTCCAAGGCTTTCGGAGGATACATCCGATCCAATCCCAAGAACCATTTACTTTCTGAAGCATTTCGTTGAAACTAATTTCATTACCTCTCGAAACCAATTCTGGTTTACCGAACCGATCCACAGCAGTGGGACCTTTCTAGGCGGCCCAACCACATTTCATTTTGCAATGCCCCCTTATCGCAATACATGAACAACGATTTGGATCCTTTGACTTGACACGATGCTTACTTCCAAAACAAAAAGCTTGCGCGGCCTAAACAGGATTACGCAAAGCACTTTCTTAACATCTCCAGAGACCTATGGATGCCATTTAGCGCCCGTCACATTTGCCATGAAGGCATACAACTGAGATGCCTCTTCAATGAGTTTATCCGTAGGCTTTCCTGCACCATGCCCAGACTATACATACACACCCTCACCAGGACCCAATCATCGATCCCCCGGCTTAACCCCCCCAAATAAAACAATCATCTTAAGCAAGCTTAGAACGAGGTCCAAAAATCGACTGGCTTGTAATAAATCCCCAACTGCCGTTATAATGGCTTCAAACCTACATCTTCCACCTCCCCCCTCAAAACACCGACTGGCTTCAAACCTACATCTTCCGCTCCCTCAAAAACACCGACTGGCTTCAAACCTACATCTTCCGCCTCCCCTCAAAACACCGACTGGCTTCAAACCTACATCTTCCGCCTCCCCTCAAAACACCGACCGGCTTCAAACCTACATCTTCCGCCTCCTCCAAAACACCGATCGGCTTCAAACCTACATCTTCCGCCTCCCCTCAAAACACCGACTGGCTTCAAACCTACATCTTCCGCCTCCCCCTCAAAACACCGACCGGCTTCAAACCTACATCTTCCGCCTTCGACGCTTACATCTTCCGCCTCCCCTCAAAACACCGACTGGCTTCAAACCTACATCTTCCGCCTCCCCTCAAAACACCGACTGGCTTCAAACCTACATCTTCCGCCTCCCCTCAAAACACCGACTGGCTTCAAACCTACATCTTCCGCCTCCCCCTCAAAACACCGACCGGCTTCAAACCTACATCTTCCGCCTCCTCAAACACCGACTGGCTTCAAACCTACATCTTCCGCCTCCCCTCAAAACACCGACTGGCTTCAAACCTACATCTTCCGCCTCCCCTCAAAACACCGACTGGCTTCAAACCTACATCTTCCGCCTCCCCTCAAAACACCGACTGGCTTCAAACCTACATCTTCCGCCTCCCCCCTCAAAACACCGACTGGCTTTGAACCAACTCCCGTATGCCACCTTCCCATTCCACATTTGGTGCCAGCATATTCTGCCAACTTCTTGTGCCAACAGACGCTCGCGAGTCATGTCAGAGGTGCTCCTCATTTTCTCCCGACACTTGTTCATCATCTGCTTGATAAGAGCTAGCACGGTGGGCCAAAATACGGGGACAGCAAGGCGGCTCATGGACCGGACTCCAGAGAGGACATGGAGGCTGACACGTGGCACCTTGCGATCCTGGCACTTTGGGCATGCACAAACCTCACTTGACACAAGCACCTCCACATAGAGGCGGCGCGCTTGAACACCAGGAGTAGCTCACCTTTGTGTCGACCCGGATCAGGATGGGGTTGCGCTGGGCACTGTGCGGGGAGGAGCACAGGGTGTGTTGCAACTCGGCAATGCACTTCAGGGAGTGTAGCGGCACGACGCGGTCGTCGTGATCGCCTGGCCATGAACAGAGCACGTCCCGCAGCTTCACCACCTTGTGTGGTGCTCAATGCAGGGTGCACACCCCACTCGGGTGCAGTAGCTGCCCCCTGGGCACTCAATTTGCTCTTCGGGGCTCAGGACAACTCGCCCCGAAGGGCGGTCCTCACTGATGCAGTGCCATCACTAATGTGCCGGATGCGACAGTGACGCTACGCGAAGGGTGGACAACGTAAACTGCGAGCCGTGCACAGCATTGGGGCACACAGCTCACAAGGCGGTGCAGCCGGCCTGGCGCGGCGAGGGCGCCTGCGTGGCGGAACGAAGCGCGCACCAGTGAGGAGGAGCATGCTTGGGTACTGCAAGCCGGGCTCGTCCGGAACCTCGATGTTGTGCAGGGGCGAATACTTGTAGAGGTACGCAAAGCCCTTCTCCTGCAGCGAGTGTCACAGCCATGTCACATGCCCTTCTCCTGCAGCGAGTGCCACAGGCGCGTCACATGCCCTTCTCCTGCAGCGAGTGCCACAGGCGCGTCACATGCCCTTCCCCTGCAGCGAGTGTCGCAGGCGTGTGTCACAGGACCTTCTCCTGCAGCGGGTGTCGCAGGCCCTTCCTTCGCAGCGAGTGCCAAACGTGTGTGCAGGCCCTTCCCCTGCAGAGAGTGTCACACGTGTGTGACACGCCCTTCACAGGCGTGTCACAGGCCCTTCTCCTGCAGCGAGTGTCAGAGGCGTGTGACAGGCCCTTCTCCTGCAGCGAGTGTCACAGGCACGCGGCAATGTCCAACACACCACATGGGGCAATCACTCCTGCCTCCGCGGAGTGTGTCCATGTCAGATCCCCTCTCTGTCAGAGCTGTTAGGGGCTAGCGCAGGGGGCAGCAAGGATTTGCGGCAGTTAGCGAGGGTGTGGCATGAGGGTTTGTGGGGCAGCAAAGCGTTGAGGGCGCCGTATGGGGGCAGCAAGGGCCACGGCGTGGGTACTGCAATCAGTTGGGGCGGCGCGACGGCAACAGGTGCAGCGTGCGAGCCGCCAAAGGTAAAGCGGAGAGCAAGAGGGCGGAAGTGAGGGGGAGCGTGGGGGCAGCATGGGGCCAGCGTAAGGGCAGCACGGGGTTAAGGGAGCATAGTGCGGCGGAAGTGAGGGGAGCGTGGGGGCAGCATGGGGCCAGCGTAAGGGCAATACGGGGTTAAGGGAGCATAGTGCGGCGGAAGTGAGGGGAGCGTGGGGCAGCATGGGGCCAGCGTAAGGGCAATACGGGGTTAAGGGAGCATAGTGCGGCGGAAGTGAGGGGGAGCGTGTGCTCACCTCGTCGGAGCAGCCGAAGTCAGAGCACCATGCGTGCCCGATTGTGAACTTGTGGAACCGCAGCATATCCTGCCTCGAGGGGGGGGACGGCCGGTAATGCTCGCTAAGCCTTGGGCTCTCAACCAAGAGACATCTGACGGTGCGTCACCGGCATCGAGCATCAGAGGGGCGAAAGCGGCTGGGGTAGGCGATGGGGCGATGAGGGTAGGAAGCCATGGTGTTTTGCAGGCAACACGTTGCTTGGGAATGTCGGGTACGGGGCATGCCTCACTGTCCCACTGTGGCGTAGGGGGCTCACCATCACCCCGACTTGCGCGATGGCGCACCCGAAGAGCTCCGGCCGCTGGTTTACGCATGCTCCAACCTGCATCACCCCAGCCCTCCATCATATACCCTTTGCGCACAGGGGCCCCCGGGCGGCCAACCCTCTCTGGCTGCCCCTCTGCGACCAGGCATCACCCCTTCGCCGCCTCTGTGGGTCGGGTGTCCAACAGCGATTTAAGCCCATATTTTGCGTTCCGGAACTGATATAAACGAGAACTTGTCACGCAGTACAGGAGCGGCTGATCTGACGACCGATATTCCAGTATTTGTCGTAAAACCAGATCACAGACCGCCAGATCCCGTAAACACTGCCTTTTGCAATTGTGCCACGTGTCAACAATGTTTTTGACACCGGGGTCAGCGCCTACTAGTTGAGCCGGTCAAAGGCTAAGAACTCAGCGGGGCGAATTGGCTGGAACGACTTAGAAAGGGACTAGCGCAAAGCTACTTTTTCTTAAAGAAGATTCAGCGTGCATCAGCTGCTGATGTGCGCGGAGTCCCGCCATTCCCCGCGGTGGGCTTATTCCACCGACCGTATGCAACTACTAGACAAGGTTACTTTCCAAATATAACACATAGATCCGCCCGTCCCGATCACGGGTCGCCGCCCGCCATCGGGACATCCTGCGCTCAAATGAGCTTACCTCACTCAGTATTTTGTGCAGTTATAACTCAAGTCTGTTTAGTTGACATAAGTTACGTGCCTAAACACCCAACTTATGACGCGCTTTGGCATCCCGCGGTTTGCTTGGCGCCCAAGCACCCCGGGATGCCCGTAAGCAAATCTGCGGCAAATGAGCCCGTGCTTGGTTTCGAAACGTTTAAAAATGATGGAATAGGGTGTTCGAGTAAAATTATTTAAGTAGATTAAGTTCATTTGCTTCCATTTGTGCAGAGCAAACATACTGCATGGCAGCCCTTAACACTGGTGAACCCGCTCCGAAGCAAAACATTACAGTCGGGAAACGCGAAATAAGCGTGATCTGACTGCTGCAATTTCTTCTGGAGTTTGGAATCGTAATCGAACGATCCTCAGGAACTGTGTGAAGGTTTCAGAGCTCAGATGACGCGACAAGAGCATTTATGAAGTGTTTCGTTAGATGACTGAATCGCCATATGTCCCCCGGTGGCCGCCTCTGTGAGACCCGCAACGTGCGGCGCATCCTGGACTGCCTTTCCCAACAACCGAGAATGAGGATGACACCTTGCGCCCGCTCCCGTAAAACCCCGAGCGCCCGCCACGTGTGCAAGCTCGCGTGCTTGTGCGCGTGGGTACACTTGCGCCGGCGCGTCACTGCGGCCGGCGCGCGTGAGTCAGGTGCGCCCGCTGAGCGGTACTGCCGCACACATGCCAGCTGCCCCGTGGATGTGAGCACTCCGCATCGACCTCCACTGACAGGGGAGGTGGTGAATTGGTGTGCGCGTGCTTAGCGTGCTTAGCTTAGCTTAGCTTAGTGTGTGTGTGTGTGCGGCCCGCGGGTAGGCTAGAATGTGCGTAGGATAGGGAGCCCGGCCGAGTGTGGCGGAATGTGGCGTCCCCAACATCTCGGAGAGCCGCTAGTCCTGATGAATGTCCATGAGGCTGCTAATGCTGATCTCCATTTGGGCCAATCAGATGGCTCCCTTCGGCGATGAATATATGCGGCTTTGTGCTCCAACAGCACTCATGTGGCGCCTACGAGGCTGCTCCAGCCGTATCCGAGGCTGCTCCACCGTATTGAAAGGGGAGGGCGGGGGGCGGTAGTGATGTATTTACAAGCAGGCCGCCGTTGGATCCGCCTTGAATGGTGAGACTCGACGGCTTGGTGTAACCCTCAGCAATGAGCCACTCCGCGCACGCCTGCTCCCCTCACCCCCCACACGCCCCACACCTTGGACCCCCGTGCGCAGGCACGAGTGGACGATGCATCCTGGAGTGCTTCGAGCTCAAAAGTGGATCGAAGGGACACTGGGGCACTCGCCTTCACCTTGTCCCTCCCTACACTGATGACAGTCACCACGAGCCCTCGGTACGCGCAGGCCAGCGCCGATATCTTTAAGAGAACAAAGTTTTGCGGGTACCAGGCTGCGAGAGGAGGCACCTGGAAGTCGTCAAACACATTCTGCTTCTTCTCATGTATGCCGGCCTTGTGCCACTCCTCGCCGTACTCCCCTGCTCACCGCCGGTCCACCCTCCCGTGCTCAGTGCCCCTGCGCAGCGCCCCAGTCCTCCGGGGAACCCTGCGCAGCGCCCCAGTCCTCCGGGGAACCCTGCGCAGCGCCCCAGTCCTCCAGGGGTCCCTGCGCAGCGCCCCAGTCCTCCGGGGAACCCTGCGCAGCGCCCCAGTCCTCCGGGGAACCCTGCGCAGCGCCCCAGTCCTCCGGGGAACCCTGCGCAGCGCCCCAGTCCTCCGGGGAACCCTGCGCAGCGCCCCAGTCCTGCTCCTGCCCCTGCTCCTGCTCCTGCTCCTGCTTCTGCTTCTGCTTCGGGGGTGCGCCCCATACTGAGCTCCGCCACTCGTAGGCCTGACCCACCACCTACCGGCGGCCCTGCTGCCCGCATGCGCCGAGAGTCTGCGTATCCGGGGTGGCACACAGCGCACAGCAAGCATCCGGGGTGGCACACAGCGCACAGCATACATCCGGGGTGGCACAGCGTACAGCATACATCCGGGGTGGCACAGCGCACAGCAAACATCCGGGGTGGCACACAGCGCACAGCATACATCCGGGGTGGGCGCACCTCCCCCGCGCATGTTGGCCTGAACGTACACCCCGTTCAAATGCTGCATGTATACCACCCGCGCTGCGCTGAAATTCGGTGTCAATGAGATGTTGAACCCTCCATATCCTGTCGGATCCCCCTCACACCCCCTCCCCGCCCGCATTTCTCCCCAGGGCAAAAGTCAACGCCTTGGGAGTCCTCAAGAGGTCTCCGTCGCGGGGCCACGTGGGATGAATACAGCCCTGCCCTCGCCTTCTCCCCGTTGCCCTCTTGACTCCCACATGCCTCCTCGGTTTCTCCTTGCCTCCCACAGGTGCCCACCCCCCCCCTAGGCGCCACTTTCCCAGTACAACGGCTTGCAGAAGTGCGCCGCTCCTGACGTCTCAGGGGAAGTCGGGCAGAGGGCTCACCGTACAACAGGGTGTTACAGAGTCGGGCAGAGGGCTCACCACAACAGGGTGTTACAAGTCGGGCAGAGGGCTCACCGTACAACAGGGTGTTACAAGTCGGGCAGAGGGCTCACCGTACAACAGGGTGTTACAAGTCGGGCAGAGGGCTCACCGTACAACAGGGTGTTACAAGTCGGGCAGAGGGCTCACCGTACAACAGGGTGTTACAAGTCGGGCAGAGGGCTCACCGTACAACAGGGTGTTATTGCTGCCATCGAGCTTCAAGCCCTTCTTGTGCGTTATGAACATGGGGACGCGCGTGCCGTCCTTGCTCATCACGAACACCTGCCAGGCGACCCCGCCCACAGCAAGCGGTGTGGAAATGGCTCCCAAGACTTACCACAGGGGGTGGCATTGGGGGCACCACACCGCCCAGCACGTGTGGCGCCTGGGCATACGTTTCTATCAGCACACTGTGCTGCACGATGAAACGCGAGCGGAAGAGATGAGACGGACAGTGCGGGGTCCCAGAGGGAATTACAGTGCGGGGTCTCAAACGGAACTCAGGGCTTAAATCGGGGCGAGGCTGCTAAGGGCGCCGGTGGCGTGACATCCCCCGAGCAGCCGCCGGGCCTCGGGCAGGTGGCCGTACATGCGCCGGGTCCGGGGAAGGGGGGAGGTGGCCGTACATGCGCCGGGTCCGGGGAAGGGGGCAGGTGGCCCTCACCTGCTTGCTCACAAAATCCTCTGGAGAAATATTCGCTACCTCCTGCGCGCCTCCCTACCGACGCTTCAGCTCTGAGCGGGCGACTTTGGGGCGGCTCCCCAAGTCGCTCGAGGCGGGCACAGAGTGAGAGCGCGCCACCAGAGCCGCCACCGGGTTTGACCATCGCGCAGATTGGTGCTCAACCTCTTGTGCGGGTGCGGGTGCGGGGCAGTCCGCGCATGCCCTGTGGGGGAAGAAGCAGGCGCGGCCAATTGAAGCGGTCCAAGGGGTTGATGGGGAGGGTCGAAGCTGGGAGCCTACAGTGCGCCTGTACAACGTGGGGACGGGGTCAGCGTCGGCCAAATCACAGCGGTACACATCTCCGGGGGTGACGAAGCCCGACAACTTGAAGAAGAACTCCGATTCCGTGCGCCGGGCTGCCCAACTCCCCATCCATTGCACCGCTTGTCACGACCCTTCCCCCGCAGCCAAGCCCGAGGGGCCACTGTCTTGCGACCCGGCCAGAAGGCCGTCTGATTGTGGCGCGCGGCCGACACCTGCGACGCCTATTTACCAAAGGACAAGGTGCTGGTACCCTAGGCCACTCCTCACTGGCCAGGCAGGTGAAGAGACACGCATTCTGGGCGCAAGGCGGGTTAGCCAGAGATTAGACACGTGTCGAGGCTCGCAGGCTGGCGGATTGCACGAGAGCACCACAGCAAGGAGGCCACGACTCCGCAGCAGAGGATACGAAGGTACAGTGCTGTGTAGGGGCGAGACTTGCTGCAGCATACACAAACGGAATGCGGCGAATTTGAAATTGAGGAAGTCAGGCACGATGCGGGGGTGAAACACAACCGACATCGAGTGATGTATGCTGATTAGGATTTTGTCGGAGAGACAGGACATGCGGTGCACCACGAGCAGCATGCAGAATCGAGGCACGACAGCCAATGAGAGATGAGAATGCACAGCGACATGCAGAATCGAGGCACAACAGCCAATGAGAGATGAGAATGCACAGCGACATGCAGAATCGAGGCACGACAGCCAATGAGAGTTGAGAATGACCGAGCACTTTGGTCATGAGCGATGGCGCACAATTTAGAGACGAGATGCAACCAATCTCGATGTCAAACTTCTTCACCAGCTTCCCGGCTCGCAGGCTGTGCAGCTGCAGCACGTGCTTCACATCCTGCACACCGGCCTCGCCGCCTCGCTGATCCTTCACACACCAGGCCCAGCACCTCCTCCGAGGACACCCTCTCGAGTCCCCCAATCCGCTGATGAGCGCCCCATTCAGCCGCCTCCAGCTCCTGCGCGGCTTTTCATTGGTCAGCACGCGTGCACAGCACCGTGCGCATCCCCCTGTAAGGGGGGCCTCCCTTCGCCATCTACTGCCCTGCGCCACGCACCTGCATGTACATCAGCAGCAGGGCGTCCCCTTGACATGCCTCTGCAGACTCCAGCACTGCGCCTCCGGCCGCCTCCGGCACCAGATCTCTCCACGAGTCTGGCTTGCCGGCTTGCGAAAGCTTCTCAATCTCCACCTGTGACACAGGACCCCGAGCAATCGTCCGCCTCATGCCGGGCACGCCACGTAGCACCTCTCCACTCCCTCCGGATGTGGCTGCAGGCGCCTCAGCAGGCGGTGGCGGCGTGTGCGAGGCGGGAAAGGCGCGTCACCAGCTTGTAGCGAGGCGCCTGCAAGGTCGTCTTGATGACGAAGCGCTCGCCCTCGTTCGCAACGTACGAGTACTGGGCCCTGAAGTCATCCACGAGCTTCACCACGCGCTTGGAGAAGTCAGCCGTCACGCCTGCGTGCTCCGCCCCCCTCAGCAACACGCTCAAGCCCCCCTTCAATGATGCGGCCTTGATCGGTGGTGCAGTTGGCCCTTGGAGCACGCATTGGCGACTTGGACTCATGCAGCCTCTGGTGGCCACCCGGGCAGCACCGAGCCGCCTGCGAGAACCGGGCTTTGCCGGCCCGGCACAAGCTGGGCACAAGCTGGGCACAAGCTGGGCACAAGCTGGGCACAAGCTGGGCACAAGTCGTCCTGCCCGTGTCTGCCTCCTTCTGCAGGGGCTGGGATCATCTCATCGACTACCAAGAATGCGATCTCCGCAGCGCAGTGCGGGCGGCCGTACAAAGCGCCTCCACGTGGATGCCGCACCGCCGAGGGCTTGGGTCGACACACGCGCCGCCACGAGTGACACCTTTGACTTGATGAGGACTCCGCCGCTGCCGGCATGGACTCACCTCCGCATTTGTTGAGGTCCACGTAGTAGAGGCGGTTCACTGGGTCACAGCCCTCCTCGAGGTACAGCAGAGCATAGCGGCCGTCATCGGTCACCTGTGTTGTAATGAAACATGCCAAACAGGATAGCAACCAGTCAACCACCTCGAGTCCAGGGCACCGAGCAACCGGTGTGGGAGCTCACCTCCAGGCCAGGGCACCGAGCACCAATCAGAGTGTGGGAGCTCACCTCGAGGCCAGGACCCTGAGCACCAATCAGAGTGTGGGAGCTCACCTCGAGGCCAGGACCCTGAGCACCAATCAGAGTGTGGGAGCTCACCTCCGCACCAATCATCCATCTGGGCTGCTCTGGGATGGCGTAGCAGAGGATGTCTTCGTCTTGCTTCGTGCCCACCTGCGCCACAGCGTCCCCCGGCCACCTGTCGCGACTGCACTCTCTGCCCGCACATACTGCACAACCTGCGCCGTCTTCGCCTCCCTTATCATTTGACTTATGACCTCCACCTCCTTCACTCAGTGAACCCAACTCCTTCATCGCAACCACTGCCTCACATCTCTCACCATGCTCGCCTCCATGACCGTCCTTGCCATCCACCCCATCTCGCCAGGTGGCATGAAGCATCTTGTGACAGATCCGAGCTCACATGCAGACCCTATCATTGCTCTCTTTGGATCGAGCTGGATGCTCACCTCAAGCCCCCCACTGCAGCCCCGCCCTGGTTCTGGTGACAGGAGGCGCCCCAGCAAGGGTCAAGGGGGTCCTTCCAGCCGCACCCACCTGATGATACCACAACTGCTGGTCCACGTTGGAATCGGTCTCGGTGCCCAGGCTCTCCACGTTCGAGGCGGGGGGTGCATAGCGGTTATAGAAGAAGCCCTGCCGCATGCCCCGGGAGTACCATGAGTACGCCCTGTGCGAGCACCCACAATGCACGGGCGCCGCCGATAGCACCGGCCCAGTGGCGATGCACGAGTGCTCCTGCGGGTGCTGGGCCCAGGCTGCGCACTGACGGCGCTCCTGCGGGTGCTGGGCCCAGGCTGTGCACTGACGGTGCTCCTGCGGGTGCTGGGCCGAGGCTGCGCACTGACGGTGCTCCTGCGGGTGCTGGGCCGAGGCTGCGC
>LGRX02014708.1:0-14837 GCA_001247695.2 Cymbomonas tetramitiformis | reverse complement strand
TGTGTGTCATCGGTCATTTTGCTTAAGTGTCATAGGGTGGGGTGGGTGTCATCGGTCATTTTTCTTAAGTGTCATAGGGTGGGGTGTGTGTCATCGGTCATTTTTCTTAAGTGTCATTGGGTGTCATTTTTCTTAAGTTTTCTTAAGTTTTCTTAAGTTTTACTTATATCACCGACGTATAACTCCATCGGCCAATAGCTAATTGCAACGCTACAATTTATACGTATGGAGGCTTGTGGGGGTTTATACGCAAAAAGTTAAGAAAAGATAAGAAAACTTAAGAAAAGTTAAGCAAACTTAAGAAAACTTAAGAGAATACTTGCAGGAGTGTTCCACTGCGACAATTAAATGTTTTTCTGAGTTTTCTGGGGAATTTGCCCAAATTGGACAGATTTGACTTCCTCGACGGTCATATCTCCAATTTTCAGCGCTCAATTCACCATGATGCAGAACGCTAACACGGGGCGCTCACCTCCAACGTCGCCTACGTCTACACCCAGGCGTACGAGAGGACGACAGGCCAGTCAGCGCAGCACGAGAGGCGCTGCGGCCACTGGAGCCACTGGCAAGGGGGCGAAGGGCACCTACAAGGCGCCCTCTCCGGGTCAGCCGCCGCAGGCTGCGACAGCAGCAGGTGAGCCGAGCTTCCAGATACCCAAAAAGAAGTCGACTTTGTCAGCTGCGGCCCCTGAGTTCCACAGCACGACTCCTCTGGTTCTGGCTACTGGAACAGCTTGTGTGACACCTCCCATGGAGGAGGCTGTAACGGTACCTAAGCAGCGCCCTAATCCGCCCCTGCGTCATGCAAGAGCGGCGTCACCACGGGTGCTGACTGTTGACACCCCTGGTGCAGGGCGAAACATGAGGGCGACTCCCCAGCGGTATGTCAACCTGATGGCCACCCCTTCCCCTGGCATTATGCGACTGCCTGGAAGCCGCGATATGAGCCCTCCACCTCCGCGCCAGCGAAGTCCGCCTCGGGCTCGAGACCGGACCCCGCCACCGCCGCGCCGCAGGAGCCCACCGCGGACGCGCGACCTGAGTCCTCCAGCTCCGAGACAGCGAAGCCCTTTGCCATCTTACAGGACTCCACACACTTGGTCTGGAGCTACGGCGATGACCTCCCCGCACGGACAGCTGCCCACGCCCTTCAGCGAGAACGCGCCTCTGGGTGAGCCTGCTGGAGCAGCTTCTGCTGGACAACATCTACCTGCTGGCCTACCATCTTGCGACCCGATAGCAGTGCGAGAAATTGCAGAAGTTAAACTTCCAACATCTGAGCAGGACATGCAGAACGAGGCGCAGGGGCAGAAACAGGGACTTCGCCAATTCCCCTCCCGCTCCGATGTGGCCAACTGTGTCCATTACCCTTTCTTGGGTACACATCGATGTACCCAAGGTCACCTACGCACACACGTGATGTGGGTGCTCGATACGGATCCGGTGACCATATTACTAAAATATGTTGTCCATAAGACCTCCCTTGATGTACCCAAACACTCACTTTAGGTATTTTGGGTGATTATCATGGTTAGGTGGAGCCTTTCGGGACGCCCATTTTCAGATTTATTGTGTTTTTCGAGAGGCCAAAATCTTGGGTACATCGCTTGGGTACATCGACTTTGCTGACCTGTATGGACCCTGCGATGGCCGATCTCGACCAAACTACCGGGTTTTATAGTTTAAGTATACATCGAAGTCGATATATTATGAATGGTAGACACCACAACTTTCAAATGTATTGCCTACTCTCATGTGAGCGTATGCCTATATCAGGATCGCATGTCATAAATATTGATGCTCGCAGTGATTTTCATAGGGTTTCTTATTACACATCATTCGAGATATATCCGAGTGCACAGGGTGTGTATCGTCGTGCTTTTGCAACCTTTTTAAATACGTTCGATCGAATTATTTGCATGTATTACGCCACGAGCAAGGTAAACCCGCGAGCAAGACGCCCACTTCTTTGCGAGCTGTCGACTGTGACATGGCGTGAAACCCGCGAGGTCAATATGAACTTCGGATAGCCGGGCAGGGCAGGGACGAAATGGGGGGGGGCGCTCCTGCCAAAACTGGCCAAAGGTATCGGTAGTATGCCTAGAATATAATAAAATATGTACTTCAGACGCGAAGGAGACTGCCAAATGCACTTTGAAAACAGCTTGAAAACGAAGAGGGGAACGGAAACTGTTTAAAAAACAAATGTTTTTTTTTTTTTTTTAAGTTGGCACTTAGGACGTATTGTGGCGCTTATAGCGATATATTGGCCAATTCTCGAGACCCATGTCGCATATCAGCGGGTTGACCACCGAGTCGGGGTCCATATATGTCGTTCCCAGCTCAAATGCGAATATTCTCATCCCTTAAATATGAAGAAAAGCTTGGGTACATATCGATGTACCCAAGAGCCTTGGGTACATCGTTGTGTACCGGGGGGTAATGGACAACTGGCGAACGCGCCAGCAGCAGGGTGCGACTCTCGCCTGGACTCCGCGCCCTAACCAAGGGGGTGTGGGGGCAGCGGGGAGGTCAGAGGGCATGAACCAAAGCATTGCTGGCGAACCCACGGCACACTCAATGCATCCAACTCCCTCCTCAACGAGCAACGGGGAGGTGGGGGCAGCGGGGAGGACAGGTGGCTCCGGCTTGACAGGTGACCCACGCCACATAAGCATAGCATATTCTGGGCAGCCGCTGACCTCACCGATTACGGATATCGCTACGGAGAATAAGGTGACCGGTGACTCGCTGACATCGCCGCTTACGGAGAAGGTGATCGGTGACTCGCTGACCTCAACGCTTACGCAGAAGGCAGTGTCGACAACGGAGCCGGGTCCAACCCGTCTCCGATGGTCGGGTCCAGATTTTGCTCAGGCTCCGTATCCGGTCGAGACGGATGTCCCCATAACTTAGCTGGTTCCGTCTCGATCGAGTCCCAGAAAACCCAGACACCGTCTCCGGTCGATCCACTGCATCCAAGGATCCGTGCTATCCCGTCTCGGTCGGGATATTAAATCGCCAGCCTCCGTCTCCGAACGATCCACGAATGACCTGTCTCGAGAGCGACCCGTCACGGGCGGAGCTATGAAAACTGAGGATCCGTCTCCGTGATCCGTCGGGATAATGTGAAATATCTTGATGGAAATTCAAATTGCATCTGTGGCCTTTGCCTAAAAAGTGCCCCGAGCGGCATTTCGTTGTTCATTATTGTAAGAAACCCGTTCTCGATTGCGTGACATCTTGGCATCCAGACCAGCCTTTCATTGTGGACGTGTCACTATGCCTTCCGGGAACAAAACTGCGAGCACTGCGAAGCAATCCTCGTTACCCTGCGAGGTCGTAAAAAAATACCCGGGCAAAGAGCAAGTGCAGCTTTCAGTTGTTGTCTCCATCCCTGGGACATGGTTCAACTCGGATATGACCGCCGCCGAGAAGGCCATGAAGTACAACGCAGTCGCAGTGGAGTATGCGCCCACTCGTCAATTTGGTGCTGGACGCACTTCGGCCAAAACCGAGGCCATCCGCTTTCAGGTTCGTCCGAACGCTTTTGCTCATGGACGTAGCAACGTGCGTGCCTGCCTCTCGTGAATTACACTTTTCATTTTATCGTGTGTGCGCGGTGTGTACTACGCACACAGACAGCATTCGCGCGGTTGTTCGTTATTCTTCTAACGCAAGTACGTATTTTCCACAGGTCGAAGCAGATGTGTTGGAAACACCCAACCACGAAGGATATTGGATTCGTTTGGACCAGTGGAACCGGTTCAGGCACGACACCTACAAAGAACGCCGCGGTGACGAACTTCGGTTTATTTTGGATGCAGCACTTCCTTCGAATAGCCCTGCAACCTGTGTGCCATGCGCCGACGACAGCGAGGAGAAGTCACCAGTTTATGCATACTTTACTTTTATGGGACAGGACGAGCACCGCGTGCTCAAGGGCCGAAACAAGGGTACGCTGAAGAAGTGCGGGCTTTGGAAATGCAACCTGTGCGAGAAGGAACATGTTTTCAAGGTGTTCGATGGCTCGACCGGGGGGCTTTTCAAGCATCTGCGCCGTTATCATCCTGCTGAGTACGATAGTGCCCGTATCGCCTCGAAGCACAGCAAAGTGAAACTGGAAGCTGATGGCACCTTGACCCAGCTGTACGCGTTCGCAGAGGCGATGCCGAAGCACGTGAAGTATGTGTTGTGTGTCGTGCTCGACTTGGACACTTTTCAGAAGAGTCGAAGCACTAACTTTCGGGAGTTTTGTAGCAGTCTCGATAGGCGTTACGTGCCCTGCTGTCGTGATACTGCTGAGCAGTTCGTTGTCGTGACCGAGAAACTCATGCGAGCTCTCCTCAACGCGAAGATCGAGGACACCAAGAAGGAGGTGGGGGAGCCCTTTGCTGGTTTGCAGAGTGACCTCTGGAGCCCCAAGAACAACACCACCTCCTATGGTGCGACGCGATTGTCACTTATAATTAAGGAGGCTGGAAAACTCATGGATGTATGTCCTCTTCTGGGTTTCGATGAGTTCACCGTCAACAGCCACACCGGGCAAGCGATTGCGCGATATTTGAAAACATTGCTCGCCACCGCCAACTTGACTATCGAGGATAGCATCACCCTACCTACACTGGACGGAGCTGGCAACAACAAGAAGGCGTTCAAGATTCTGAAGAAGAGGATGAAGGTGTGTGCTCCGCATAATTTGCAGCGGTCGATCCAGTATGGTTTGGGCCGCGCTGGCAAGCGCAAGAACCTGTCTATCCAGGCGCTCATCGAGAGGAACGCCCGCCAGAGTAAGGGCTTCAACACTTCGGTGAAGCACTCTCTTCGTTTGCAGAAAGCGCAGACCTCACGTGGCATCCAGAAGCGCAAAACGAAGCGGGTGTTCCAACAGCACGCGATTCGGTGGGGTGGCTTGTATCGTATGTTGCGGCAAAACCGCAAACTGGAGTCGGACATCAAGCTCGCCCTGACTGGTTCCCGGGATGGCGTATGCGAGGAGTCAGCAGCCTTCGTTACCGCTGCTTCCACGCACACCGCCGCCACTCCCATAGAGGTGGGGACGCAGAACGACGATGTGGACGTCAGCGATGGTGAAGACCCTGTCCATGACGAAGACTTCGACTCTGATGCAGACCAAGTATGCACATCCATTCTCTCTTGACCTCGCGCCAGCGACGGTGAATTTGTGGTAGCCCATCCTTCGTTATGCCAACATACGTATTCATTTGCCACACAGCATTGATAGTGAAAACCCTACGACGTACATTCCGGACGTACACATATGCGCGTGCCTGTTCGTTATTTGTGTGCCTAGCGAAGGGTGATTCATACCTACTATGTACCCCCTGTGTAGGTGGAGGCAAATGAGAACGAGGGGAAGGAATACCCACTTCAGCATCGTTGCCTCCCAGCGGCAGATTGGAAAAAGAACAACCAGTTTGAGAGTGTGCTCACCACCGCCTACGACGTGTCTGAAGCACTCCAATCTCACAGTGGTTGTGGGTTGGATAAGGAGTTTATTCTCGCATCCTTCCTTTACGCCGATCTAACTGGTGACGTGGTCGAGGTTGTCAGCGGTGCGCATGCCACTGAAACGTGGTCGCCTGTCCACGCAACTGCCTTACCAGCTGATCTCCGGCAGTTTCGCACTGTTGCGGCGGAGCAAATTAAGGAGAGGTTGTTGGTGCTCGAGATGGAGACCCTCTTGGCCCTCAAGATGAATCCCTCCATCGACACCACCGAGGAGGGCGTGATCTTCAAGGATAAAAGCGGGTCCCTTGAGTTGATGAATGCCCAATACAACCGCCAACTCCGGCATCGTGGCAACGTATTGTTGCAAACAGGCCAAATTGGTAAAGGTGTGCCTTCTGGTAGAAAGGAAGGTTGTGCATCTCAGCCTGCAAGTCGATCGGAGGGGGCTCGTTTGAGTGAATCTCAATCGGCCGCAAGTGGGCAAGCCACTCCTACGCCTAAGAGGCGCAAAACACTGGAGGCCTTGGCGAATGCTTTCACCACCGGTCCTAGTGTGGCCGATACGAGCGTTGCACCTGTCGATGCGAGTGTATTGTTGGACACTCTCATCACCGCTGAGAAAGAATCCTTTGTAAGTGCGTGCAAGGCTGCAGTGACAAGTGGTAAATATCTAGATCCCAAGAGCCAGGAGTTCAATCAGCTTGCCTTTTACTGCGACAACCAAGCGCTGTTCCCTATCCATTGCACAGTCTTCCGTAGTGACTGTGGCCCTAACAAGGCTGCCTCAGCCAACGTTGAGCAAGTATTTAGCGGTGCGGGCGCATTGTTGGCTGACTTCCACCGCCATGGGTTGTCTCCCAAAATGTTAGCTTTATACATGTTCATTAGGACCAATTGGCAGTACGAGTGGATGCGTCCGAGCGTGGAAGATATTCTTCAGGCGTACAAGTTTAAGTACGGTGACTCAGTTGTGGAGGAGCCTGATTCAGATTCAGATAGTGATTCAGACAACAGTGACGCTGCTTAGCAACTTGTTAAGATTGACGATCGCCATACCCAAGTTAGCAGTCCTATGTCATGGTATTTAGTGCGCTAGTCACCTGCACAGTTAAGTAATTAGCATTAACTAGAATACTTTTAGGGTTTGAATAAGAAAACATCATTATAGTTATTTCACTTGAAAAATAGTTAACTTGTTATTTGCTTCATGTGCGCGGTAAGGGGATTCGCGATAACGAAGCATCGCATTCCAAGTGCCTTGCTTCCCCTTGTGATCATCCCCATATGATGCGGATGATTATATTGCTATCATAAAATATTAAGCTATCTCAATTAAAATCGGGTTTAGGTACTTCTGAAACCCGTCTCGACCGGGTTTTTTATCATCCGGATCCGTCTCGACCGAGTTTTGTGGACTCCAGCATCGGACTGAACCCGTCTCGACAGGGTCATATGCAACTTAGGATCCGTCTCGTCCGGAACCTGTTTGCCGCAGCCTCCGAACGAATCCGTCTCGAGTGGAACCTCAACCTACCAGGATCCGTCTCGTTTCGATCCTGGACATCCTAGCCTCGGGCGGAGACGGATTGGACCCGTTGTTGACACTGGCAGAAGGTGACCGGTGACTGTCTCGCTGACCTCACCGATTACGGATATCGCTACGGAGCATAAGGTGATCGGTGACGCTCTGGCAAGGTTATCGGTGACTTTTGAGTCCGAGATGGACAGCGAGGCAACATCACTGACTCCTTCACTGACTCAGGCGACTACGGAGGCAGCTACGGAGGCAGCTACGGATACGGCTATGCTCGAGTCCCTGTTGAACCGCGAGTCCAGACCTCTGACTACCTCGCTGACCTCAACAACTACGGAGCAGCCAGCCAGTCAGTACAGTCAGTTCAGTCAGTTATGCCGACCTCGCGTGCAGGCGTGCCATCGGACTCGCCGCCTACCAGCCGCCTCCTCTCCCAGTTATCGAACCCCCTTCCCAAGCAGATGTCCTCAGTCGAATCACAGTCAGAAACTTACCTCTGAGCCAAGACTCCGTGAACCAGCTTTCTCGCCGGGAGAGACGCCATCAGCGATGGGAACAGCACCAGCAGCGACTGGCAGAACAGCGCAGAGTACTCTTCTCTGACCCCGCCTCAGTCAGAACGCCCGCAGATGCCTCGATCCCAGCACTGAACCATCAGCATCAAACCCTAATGCAGAATCAGATGATGTTGGAAGTATCAGAGTACATGCAGAATCTACATCAGCAAGTGCTCCAACGCTATCCTCATCTGATTTCGGGTCTACCAGCGGTGGGCGCTCCACCTATGACGCCATACCAGCACACCTTAGGATGGGCGAGCGGTTTACCAGGTGCACCAGCGCCAGCAGCTGGATCAGGTCCCTGGCTGGTACCAGCACCGGCTCAACCGGTTCCAGCACCGGTTCAACCGGCTCCAGCACCGGCTCAACCGGCTCCAGCACCGGCTCAACCGGCACCTGCACCATTTCAGCCAGATCCACCGACACCGGTTGATCCACCGGCTACCGGCTCATCGCCTTCTGACTCCGCCGATCCTGATCATCCGTCACCAGGGAACTCGCCCCCGCCTTCAGACAATGGTGACTCACGACACAGGCGTCTAGATGTGCTAAATACCTCACATTTAAGGAAATCTGGGTTAAGGAAACAGCCAGCTTTTCGGGGGTCAGGAAAAATGCGGAAAAGCTGGGCTGGAAAAAACATTAAGAAAATGTACCCAAATAAGGAAATGAAGGCTGCTGAATCATTTCGTTAACAGAAATCGTAATGTCATATTAAGGAAACGAAGGCTAGCTGAACATCAGGAAACTCCATTATTATTAAGGAAATTGTAGCTGGATCTAAGGAAATTATAGTCGGTATTTCATGAAATTATGAAATTCGGACACTCGTTGATTGGCGCTTTGGCCTTGATACGCGTTAAGACTATATATTTCAAGTCGGCGTAGTCTTCCTGACTAATAATCCCACTTTGCAAGTCAGCATGTAATTCTCGCAGTTCCTGGCGACTGCTCTGATCCATGCTGAATTTAAGAGAATGCGCTGGCTGGCTGCGTTTTTCAATCCCTAAGAAGAAATGGATTTAGAGAAGAGGGTGCGACGCTCGAATCGCGTTTCCTTTTCGTTAGTCATTTCGGTAAGAGGCTGACGTGGGGGGTCAGAGAAAAATACGGAAAAGGCTAGGCTGGCTCCAAATTCCTGTTTCCTTAAATATGCGGTATTGCTGTACTCTGGACTTTAGAAGGAGCCTCCTTCTGGTTGAGAAATCACCTGTCCACTTCTTCCTCAGTGACTTTCAGCCATGGCGCGGAGGCCCAATATTCTTACCGACTGCCAACCATGCCCGGAAGCGCCAGTCACTTCATAAACGACACAAATCGGATTTGGATGACTATGCGGCACATCGGAGTGGACATCCAAGACCTGGCGCAGCATGGGTCAGTGCATACTCCTGTGCGCCTGACTGAGATTGAGGACAGTGAAGCTTTCACTTTGCAAGTGGAGAAAACGCAAGTGGATGAAGCGCGGCGTTGCGCTGAAAGCCGTACTGGAACTCAGCAGAGGCGCCTGCCATTGTACTCATGGGTGACCATCTCTGACAATGCCTTGGAGTCCGAGCTGACCGAATTTGACCCCCTTGGACTCCAAATTTGGGCAGCATTTTCAGCCTCCGAGGCGTACCTGTTTCGGGGAATGGCTGCCGGCAACCAACCAACTCCCGCCACTGTACCGGCAAGACTGGGCGTCAACCGGTTTCCCTCTGGTGTTCCCAGCGCGGAAGAGTACAGATCGCCTGGAAATTCCTTGCCAGCGGCTCCGGGACTCCTGCCGGTGGACCAGCGCCTTTCTCAATTTCCAGGGCACTACGACTTTATGGGAGCGGCTTCCCCAGGCGATGTCTACCGAGAATCCAAGACAGTGGCTGATGTGCTCAAGCTGATCAGAGACATTCCTATGTACCCCTCCTCCGCAGAACTAATCACCACTGACGCCGACATTGCCGCGCTTCCACCTTTTTCTGAAGCGCTGGTCAATTTTCTGTCAATGGGCGTAGTTACCTTCGCCCTGGGCCGCATGAGTTCTTATCGCCTAGACCTGACCATGATCACCATGCCGGAGATCTTGAAGGAAGTGGCGCAACGCAAATAACAGCCGCGATCCCTGACTTTTCTCAAGCAAAGTGGTATGTTGAACTCGGAGGCCTGGAACCGGCGTTACGCCACTTTGGCGCCTTTCCTGGCCGACGTAGCCAGGAGCGTGCTGGATGACATCGCGCTGGTAGGACTGGCGGGGACCGTGATGCGCATGGCGCAGCGACGAGAAGAGACTGCGCGCTTGTTCGCCACTCGTTTAGTATCCTGGCACGAGGTAGTGCAGTTATTGGCCGACGCCATGCCCAACTGCCACGCCATCAGTCAGCAGCAGCTGTTATATCAGTTCTGGTCTGGACTGCGACTGAAGCAAGCTGTGATGGATCGCCTTATTGAGGATCGGTTGGATCTGCAAAGCCCAGCGGGATGGGAGAGCAATCATCCCGGATCCACCGCGCTGCAGCATATCATCACAGTGGCCACCAAACTGGAGCGCAGCGAAGCTCTGACTGCAGCGCGAACCTCTCCCGCCTCTGCACCTGCGAACCGAAATCCTGCCTGGAGGAATGGTCGCTCGTCCTCAAGACTTAACGCCGTGCAGGACGCTGGGGAGGAAGGCGCTACTGACCTCGACCCCGCGGACCTTAGAGTGCAACACGCTGTGCCTCCCAGTCCTGCGGGATTGACCAGGCCGCCACGCCGATGCTACGTCTGCAACTCTGACTCCCATTTATGGGCTAACTGTCCCGACGAGGCCAAGAAACGAGCCTGGATTGCTGACGCCCCAGCTCGTTTGGCACGCCGCCGCGCTGCGAATGAATCTCATATCGCAGCGCTGGAAACAGAATGGGAGGATTTGGAAGATGAAGCTGAAGCGCTGGAGTATTTTCAGAACGAGGAATCGGCCGCAGCGTCCTCCTCGGGTCAGCAATCTGCGGAGGAGGAGGACTGAATGTCCTCCCGCCGGCGGCACGCCGGCGACAGGGCGGTATGGGTAACCGCCCCTGGGCAAGAAGTACAGCTTTCGCCCACAACCGAGGGAATATTCAGAAGGATCCTCAACCACCCCCCAACCCTCTGGCTGCTCGAGGGTGGTAGCGCCATTTTCATTACCGCTCAGTGTTGCGTACTGGAAGCAGACGAGTGTGACTGACGAGTATGAGTATCGCGGAATTCCATACAAGGGGCGTAAGTCTGTACAATCGACGCCTACGAACAGTGACGATTCGGGTGCAGGTGCTGTGACCTGGAGTAAGGAGAAGCTACCAGATTCGGATGACAATGATGACGCGGGTGTCACAGACAGTAAGCATGACATAGATACTGCCAGTCCGAAATGGGAGCCTGCCTCGCCTGAATATGATGACACCGAGGATGACGTCAGCGAGTTCGATGACTTGGTAGCTGACGATGCTGAAGAACAAGCTGAAGCTCGAAAGTTGAAGAGACTGGGACTGCAGTTGATCATGGATGATAAGGGTGAACTTATCTGGGTGCCAAAGGGCACCTCCCCGACCTCACCCGTTCAGCCAGAGGATCAGCCTATCACCGAGCAGAAGTCTGAGGCCATATCTGAGGATGCTCCAGCCTCTGTGGTGGAGACTGTTCAAGTACAACCGAAGGAACCATCTGGGCCAGATACTGGATTGACTTCAATGAGTGAAAATAATGCTGGGGTGTCCGAAGTGACGAAGAGGCAACCCAGGAAATATCCTGCCTGTTGGACAGCTGAGCACATAGCTTATTTGGAATGTACCCGAGGCAGTGACAGTGATGATGAAGAAGTGCAGGACGTGGCTCCTCGTGGGAAGAAGGCAAAGACCAGCAAGGGACAATGAAATCAACTGTCTTGATTAGGATTATCCAAATGCAGATTCTCTGATTAGGATTTGTATAGGTGGCAGATGATGATATGCCAGCCGACATGGGACAGATCGATTAGGGATATGGAATGCGCGCCTTGAAAGTATAAGACACGAATTCTTGCCCAGTGGAGGCTGTTCTAGCTTGACGTAATTATTTGGAGGAGCTGTTGCTCAACCTGTTAAAATACTGGTCAATCTTTCCTGCCATAAAGATATTGCAATTGCTTAATTGTAGCCTTTCTTCAATGGCACCGAGATGACCGATGTTGAACGAGTGTTAAAGACGTATATGGATATCGCCCCGGAGGACGCCAAAGGTATCGACCTTTTCCATTCGTAACTGTTCAATGTACGTATTAAAAATGTATGTACTCTTCATGACAGAATCGGGTTAGTGTGTTGCAGAGCATCCTCGCTTCTTAGGCATTATGCTGGCAATGGATAAATTCATTTGCCCTGGCGCGGACCCCGTAAAAAAGAGACCTAAGGGTGCAGTGTCCGACATCTACATTGCTGCCTCTGACTGCTTTACTTCATCGCCTTTCATCACGAACCGGGAATTCCGCCGTCAAGAAATCTTCAGAGCTATCGATACAAAGTACTGCATTATCGCGCAAGACAACGAGCGAGTCGACATACTTCAGAAGAATATTGATGAAGCAGACTTCTTGAAAGAAGAATATTTCCCAAAGATGCTCAAGTACTTCACTGAACTTGTGGATACATTGCATGAAATTCACACCGAGCAGTACGAGGATTATTCTCGAGTTCACTCAAAGAAATACACCACCAAAAACAATAATCTCCAGATCGTTGAACCGACTTTGCACATCTCGACATGGGCAGCGTTTGTCTCCGAGGTAATGGTTTCAAAATTCACCCCTTCTGTCAATTTTATGTTATTTTAATGTTTATCGCGTTCCGCTGCTTCTCACCTATCCGTTTGATCGTAACAGTTTCTTCCAGATCTTGCGAGTATCCGCAAAGCCGAAGAACATCTCCTGGCGGAGAAGGTTCCAGAGCAAGTATCTGAATCCGACGAAAACTTGCAGAAAGCGGCGGAGGAGGCCCCAGAGCAAGACGAGCCTGTCTGTTCTCGACCTCTTGGACAAGATATTGCTTTGATGCAGAAAGGTGTCGTCGTCGTTGACACCTCACCGATGTTCCACAAACGAGGAAATGCCTACATTGTGGACAGCGCCCCGACGTGGCAAGCTCCAGACGGCTCCACCCGTGCTGACGACGCGACGATGGCCCGCATCCAATTTGCAAATAAGGAAGCTGGAAAGTCCGACGAACTCGTGAGATCGAAACAGTACCTTTGGATCATAGGTAAAATGTTATCTATGCTATCTTAGATAAAATGTTATATATTCAAATACTGAGAATTAATTTGCTTTTGTGTTGGCAGGGGGTGTCGGCAGTGCGGACCCTCCTCAATCTTTGGCTGAGGTGCCAACGCAACCAGTTGCCAACTCTGAAGGCGATGCCGGTGAGCCGATATAAAACATCTCTCGCTCTATCTCTATCTCCCTTTCTCCTTCGCTCTCCGTCTTAGGTCACAAAAATGATATATGTATTCAAATACTGAGAATTGATTTGCTTTTGTGTTGTGAGAAGGTTCCGATAGTGACGGGCCTTCATCTGAAGCTGAGGTTCCAACGCAACCTCCAGTTGGTGGAGACGATACGGGTCGTAAACTACCATATCCAAAAACGGCTACACCTCCTTCAATTGTAAATACACCTGTCACTCGTAAATCTCGAAGACTCTCTGGAGAAGGCCCTTCAGGTTCATCCTGCGAGGCAAGCCCTGCACGTGCAGAGCCATCAGGGGCATACCCTGCAGGTGCAGGGTCATCAGGGGCAAGACCTGCAGGTGCAGGGCCATCAGGGGCAAGCCCTGCAGGTGCAGGGCCATCAGGGGCAAACCCTGCAGGTGCAGGGCCATCAGGGGCAACCCCTGCAGGTGCAGAGCCATCAGGGGCAAACCCTGCAGGTGCAGGGCCATCAGGGGCAAGCCCTGCTCCAGGGCCATCAGCGGCAAGCCGTCTCCCATCAGCGGGCCTTGTATCTCCTGCAGCTGGAACTCCGCAGCGGCATCCTGCTGCATTCATCATGGAGCAGGATGTTAAGGAGATTGTGTCCCCTTCAAAGACTCCGAAGACCGCCGAAGAAACCGAGGCAGAGGAGCAAAAAAAACAGGCTGCCATTCGCAAGTATGCATCTTCCCTCCTGAGATTTACTTATACGACCATTGCTTTTTTTGATGGTGTATGTGCATTACTAAAACCAAGTATACGTTGCTTCTGTGGGGCATCAGGGAAATCGATGACATGCATAAGTTGGTCGACAATAATAATCCATGTGCGACATCGTGGAGAATCCCCATCCAGTACATCGAGGATGTAGAAGGAGCGTATCGCCCTCGACCACTGGACGAACATCACGCCCAGGCTATTGCCGAAATGATGTACTGGAACCCACACACCGGTTCGGGATCTCCAGCCCTGATTTCTGTCATAGAGAATCAAGACGATCCAACAAGCACCAACCCAGAGGCATTCGTTTGGGCGGACATCGGGAAAGGCAGATACAGGTAAGACCCATTGCATTGATGGATGCATGCACATGTGTTCCAACTTACACTTTCTTTGTTATTCTACAGATTCATCTGCTTTGGACATCAGCATTTGCTGGAGGCAAAGCGTCGCTGCGTCAAGGCGGATGAAGCAAAGCACGCAAACCATGAAAATCGAACGGAAGCGTTTCAGTTCATCGAATGCCGTCTCTTCATGAACTTGAGCGCCATCGAAATGAATCAGGTGTGTCTCACTCATGCCAGTTTTCTCAGGTGCTTCTCAGGGCTTACATACTCAAGTGTTTAGGGAGGTTTACGGTCGGCCAGCTTCTCAGCTATAGTCATGATCCGTGCAATTCGTTTGCGCACGCAGCTTGGGAATGAGCAGAACAACATTGCCGCCTACATGAAGCACCGCAACATCACGGAGATCATTCTTGGCATGCGAAGGCACGTGGAGAAACCGATGGCCGACCCCAGCGAGAGAGACGTTGGAATGAAGGCGTTTAAGCACTTGAAATACCGTCAGGTGCCGCCGAAGCAGAACTTGGATTTCAACTTCGAAATGACGCTGAAGACGCAGGTGTTCAATCACCAGAAGCTGAATAAAGACAAGAAGAACACGCAATGGGCTGCTTGGTCTATCTCGGTGCAATCGCACAAGTTGTTCAAACAACTTCAGAGAGGTGCTAGCATGGGGCCAACATATTTTTGTGATTTGAGTGTGCGGGACACGAATGTCAAGTCCGTTTGGCCATCCGATGCAGTGACCATGTGGAAATGGGGTGGGGGCTG
>LGRX02014707.1:13753-32328 GCA_001247695.2 Cymbomonas tetramitiformis | reverse complement strand
GAAAGTATATTTTACAACATTCAACAAAGTTATAATGTGAGTAGAGCTAATGCAAAACACTTGATGTTGATATTGACATTTGGAGGCTCATTTCAAACTTGGTTAAATGAACTTAAACTTCCTAAACATCAATATATAGATTGTATAAAACAATATGAAGACCAAATAAAAAATATACTTACAAATGATGCACTTGAGCACTTTCCAAAATTTGCAAAAGCCGTACAAGTAGCTTGTGAAGTAAAAAATAAGACAAAAGAAATGGCAAAATTTAGGAGTGCATTGGGGTTGTATATTCAAGAAATAGAGAGTCGGATGATGATGTGTATATATGACTATTTGGTGACGAATACTAAAATGAAGCCTGCGGCACTAATCCACGACGAGATTTTGGTATATAAAGACGATAATGTCGACATTGACAAAGTAATAAGCGAGTTGAAAGTATGTATAAAAGCACACACGTGTTTTGAAATGCAATTGAAATGTCAAGCAACTTCTGCCACGGATGAAGATTGTCGATGGCTTGAATCCCACCAACCTTTCATCGATGACATAGATGAACGACGTAGTGACCAAGTACATTGTGACCTAATACTCGAACAATTTCAAGACCAAATTTTTATCACACCATTGGGGTTAATGATATATGACGAAGAAGACGGTAGGTGGACGCTTGATAAACATAAAGGGAAAGGTTTGCATCTAAAAATCATTGAGCGCAACTACACCAAAATATTTATAAATGTTAGTTCCAAAGATGAATCAAAGTCTTTTATGAGTTTGTATGAACCCGCATACAAGCTAGTCTCTCAAAAAGCACCCGTGTTGATAGAGTTTGACGTGTCGAAAAGTAAAGGGTACCTTCTTTTCGATAATGGTGTGTTGGATTTGAAAAACTTTGAATTATTGAAGAAGCATCCAAGCTATAACTTTATCAACAAAATACATCGGGACTATAATGTTTCGGAAGATTACTCCGAATTGAAATCTGACGTGATTAGGAGATTGTTTGATAACCCAATTACCAACATTGAAAAACGAGATTATGTGCTTGAGCAATTAGCACGGGGGATGGCGGGCGAAATATGTGATAGACAATTTATGTTTTTGATAGGCGATACGGCTTGCGGTAAAGGAAAGTTGACTTCATTATTAAAACGTGCATTTGAAGAATTCCAATATGAATTTGATGGAGAAAATTTAAAAGCCAAAAAGTACAAATCCGATATGGAAAATGAACGAAAATGGACTTGGGCGGTTGAGCTGTGGCATAGACGTTTTGCAATAAGTAATGAATGTGACATAGGTGTTGAAGCGACAAAAAATAATTTTGGCGAACACAAAATGAGAATTGAAAAGTTGTCCGCAACCATCTTGAAAAAGTTTTGCAGTGGCGGGAACGAAACATTACCGATGCGAGAGTTGTATCAAAACGCCACAAATGTCAAAATACAAGCATATATGCTTTGTCTATCCAACGATACACCCGAGGTTGAAGGGGTCGATAGAGCATACACGGATAGAGCAAATTATGTTCAATGTGATAGAACATCTAGCGATAGCATTATGGAACCAAACGATGCTTACTTTGTGAGAGATGATAGCATTGATAATTTCGTAAACCAAGTAAATGTAGCGGATGCATTTATTAGTATATTGTGCGACTATTATCGAAAAAGTATTATCAATGGTCGAACTCCCAAACCTGAATTTGTCAAATCTGAAGTAGCGGAAAGAACGGGTTCTAATAGAGGTGGTTTTGAATGGATTGAGGCTAATTATGAGATTTACAAAAGTAAAGACATTCTAAAAGACTTCAAAGGTGTAATGACAAAAGAAGGAATATATAGATTTGATTGGAAAAAAGTTGGTGATTGGTATGTTATTATTGAAAACGTACACGATTGGTTTATAAAAGATGGAAATTTAATGACCGCAACCGAATTTGGCAAGCTTTTAACAAAACATCATATATATCCCGCTCAACGAAAAATCAATGGTAGGACTAAACGTGTACGTGTTGGAATGCGCAAACCTCAAAGACACTCCGATGATGATGAATCGGATGCTTAATATACAATTGTTAAACATAAATATATATACATATAATATACATAAAAGGTATTGGGTACGTGGTAATGGGTTGTTTTAAAAAGTATTTCAAAGGAAGAAAAATATTTTTGTAGAATAAATTTTATAAAATAGAAAATGTTTTTAAAAATGCCCATTACTAGCTACCCGCTACTATAATAGAATTCAAACAAAATAATTGAAATCTGGTCTTACCCAAATTAATACACCTTCACCCGCTCCTGCAACTTTTGATTCCATTGCTGTACCAATAATCGAATCTCCCGCATTAATCTGAGCGCTAATAATCTCACCATTTACTATGCATTTAACACGTTGCCCTTTAACGTAGGTGTTGTCCGCAGCAGTTGCATTTCTGCAAGTAGTAAACCCACGACCTATCAATACGAAACACGATTGGCTTGCGGCACTGTCTTGAATACAGACACCGATGGGGGTGCAGTTTTGATTACTTTGAGTATACGAGTTATTAAATGGTTGAACTCCATTCACGGTGTTTATTCCATCATCATCGAACATTACAATAGTCGAAGCTGAAATCGTATCGGCGGTGTTATTAACAAATGTAAATACATCGCCCGTAAATCTCAACGGATTTGCTGGAAGAGTCGTATGCGCATATGCTTTCGTGATAAGTGTCAAAGGAACACCCGTTAGTGTGAGTGAGTTGGTTGAACTTGGATAAGCGTAATTTAATGAATTGGATAGAATGATACCCGCTGCGTCTAGGTCTCCACTAAGATTTATGTTTGAAGCGGTGTCCCCGTTTGCGACCACTTGTGCGAGCGTACCTATGGAGCCTTGAAGTATTGCGCCACTTCTAACTTCATTTGATGCTGAATCATAATACAATTGCAAACTTTCTGAACCCACATCTGGACTAGCCCTAATAGGTCGAATATAACAACTACTTGCCACACCGGCATTCAATTCAATTCCGCTTGCGTTCAAAACAATTGTGTTATCGGTGTTCACTCCACTTTGAGTAGAGTTTTGTCCAGCTAACGCACCAATATTTAAAGAATTTTCGCCGGCTGAAAATTCTCCTGCATATTTTCCAATATTAATTGCTTCGTCTTTACAATTATTCTGACCACAGTCGTCGCCGATACAAACTGCAAAGCTACCACAATTATTGTTAGCTGCTCCCGAACCAATAGCAATCGTATCATTGGAAGTTGTATTATTTATGGATAATGCATTACGACCAATAGCGATGGAACGTTCACCCATATGGTCGGCGTTTGTGTATCCTTGAGTTTGCTCTCCGATTGATACTTTACCCAAACCGCCCGAACCTGATTCAATTCTAAGATTATTTCCACTAAGTTTCTCTTGATTGATAATCATCGTGCCTGTACCTGTGTATGAAACATCGGCAACACTAGTTGTAGCCCCTCTAGTGGTCACATCTTGAAGTGTAGATGTATCAGGTTGAACTGGAAGATTTGTTAATCCTGCCCCATCACCCACAAATGCAGAAGCACTAATACTATTTGTGGTACTGCTTCCTTGGTCAGTTACTGATTGTAGATTCTGGTTTGCACCTGAAGGTAGATTGGTCAACAATGACCCATCCCCTCGATATTTGCCTGAAGTTAATGTGATGTCACCCGTATTGAGAACTAATGGACCGTCATTAATTAAAAGTCCACTCCCTAATGGCTCAATATTAATAACCGTTTGGAGGCAAGAGATTTCATTCAACCCTGTTTCGCCGATTTTAACTCTTGTTTGTTCGACCGGGTCTAACGACTTAATCTCGAAAGAGCTGTCAAGGTCATCAAGTCCTGCTGAAAATCGTGATTTGGAGACTGGATTGTTTAATACAAAATCATTGAATTTTATCGAGGTGTGAACTTTCAATGAGCCATCTGTCAATAAAGACATTTGTTCACGCTCGAGTGTTGGGTCTTGTGTGTCAATCCACTTAATATCGTTCTGGTATCGAATATCGCTACCGATGTGCATCGTTTGAAGCGGATTATCAATCGAGCCTATAGTTTGACATTCGACCGTATTTACCACTAATGGGTCACTTACACTTACAATAGGTTTTCCATCTTTCATTAAGGTGTCCACGCTCAAATTCTTTATGAATGCATTTTCGCCTAAAGAGAAAGTTGACATTGTTATATATTATAAACTTAAGATTTTTAATATCGAGCTAAGTCTTTTTGTATTTCACAGTCCATTTACCGGGTGTGTCTTCTTCTATATAAAACTGTCCAACGGCTGCGGCAGCTTCAAGCGGCATACTAGCTGGATTTACAAACAAGCCTTGCCCTATATTCAGATTTTTTGCAATACTGCAACTACCCGATGTTCGTAAAGGATTTAGACTGGCTGCTACGTATTTTCTATTCGCATCGTTGTCATCATAATCATTCTCGGCTACAAATTGTTGAAAAAAGCATCTACCGTCTGCTCTTATTATCATATCATTGTCACCTTTAATAGAAGCGGCTCCATTTGCTACATTTTTATACGTCAAAATTATTGCATCCGCTATTGTTCCGGCTGGTAAATCAAATTTTAGAGCTGGTTTTCCGGGGTCATTATCCACATTTAACAATAAACCTGAATTTGTGTTTACTTTCAACGTTTCGCCACGAATAATAACATCGTTAGGATTACTTACAGCATCTCCACTTTGCAATGCAATCCCTGCATTTCCATTTCCCCTAGTATTTATCAACGTGTATACATTTACCGAAGAATCACTTAGTAATCCTGTAGCATTTTGAAAATTTATATCCCCCTCTTTGACGGTTACATTTCCATTTGTTCTTTCAATGTCACTTGTCGTACCGGACACAATTGTCCACAAACTAGTTCCTCCGCCACCCGAAGGTGGTGGACCACCATTAAACGTCGTACATTGTAAGTTTTTGCAAATGAGGTCATCGCTAACAATCGATGTACTTCCAAGCGAAAAGGCTGACATCTATAATTATTATAATATATAGAGAATATAATATATGCATTCATCAAACCATATTAGGAATTTGCTCCATTTGTCGTGTTCGAGGTATATTTGTTTGTTGCCGTTGCGAATTTTTTGCAGGTATTGGCGTTTTTGACGAATTCACAAATTTGACGCCGTGTACATAAATTACGTTATCGTCAAATTCATCTTTACGAATTCCTTGCTTTTGGTAATCATAATTTGAATGCCAATGTCTATCCTCAAATGCTCGTTGCCTCTTTTTGTCTTTGTTGCGTGGAATGTAAAACAACCAATTTGCAAAACCTTGAAGCTCATCGGGCGCATTCTTCGATGTATACCTAAAATCTGGGTCTATATTTGCTAAGATATCGGGATTCAAATCTTCCGAGACACGATTTGCATAATCTTGCGGACCTTCATCTTCTTTGGCTGAATAGTAGGCATCATACACCGCTAATCCATAAAGACCCGCATCTAAGGATTTTGATGCGATTCTTGCCAAGCCGAGGCGAGCTCTTAACGGCGATACCCTTTCCGATTCTATCTTTTTGGGAGTATAGAATTGGTTGATATCGTGTAGTTTGCTTATTTCACTTTCCGTGCTTGGTTTAGGTAAGACATATTTGACATCATATGTAGCATCCTTGTGCCTCAAACGTCTTGCGCCCATTGATACCAAGTCACCTTCGACGCCGTATATGTTATGAATTCTATCATTTGGAACGTTACCCACAGGTTTTTGAAATGGGTTTATTGCGGGATTGAATAAATGAGCCTCTTTTATTCTAGACTCTTTAGATGCATACTTTTCCATTAGATAATTTTGTACACCGCCGCCTAAGCTATCACCCGTTAACGCCACATCGCTAGTTGGATATGCATTTAATACATCTATTAAACGACTCTCAGCTTGCTTATATCTACCCGTTTCTCGTTGTTTTCCGATAAGAGTTTTTAGATTCACATCGAACCAATCCTCGTATGCTAACGGGATACGTTGTGGGTCACTAATTAAGACATCGGCATCTTTTAAACCCGACACATCACTTCCTCGTTGTGCAATGATAACCTCGTCTCTTAACTTGTGTTTTAAAACAATTGCATTTCTATCCGACAAGTCTTTATCCAAGTCGTAACTCGGCAAATCCAACATTGCATTTTGAAAACGTTGTGGGCTTTCCTTCTTAAATGCATATGCATACGAAAGCTCACTCGCTCTAGCCATCTGAGCCATCCTCTCGTCATCTTTAGTAATAGTGTTTTTGCCTATTATACGTTGACCTAACGAGGTTTCTTTTGTCATTTCTTCAAGCAATTTGCCGTATTTTGTTTTTAGAAATCGATTATGAGCTTTATCTACTTTACTCAAACTTGTCGAGGTTGTCGGCTTTAAGGTATCTATGTCATATTTTGGCTTATTAGTGATTCCGGGCTTGGTTAGAACATTTTTGCCTTTGTTTTTGATAACGAGGGTTTTGGGTTTTTGATTTGTAACTTCATCATTTGTTGCCGTTCTTTTCGATTTGGACACAAATGTGTTGTCTAATGTTCTATAGTTGAAAGCACCAAATGGTTTTTGGCATTTATTTTGGTCGGGATTTTCAAAACAACTTGTCATTATTATATACTTTCAATATATATATATATATATTTAGGGAGTTTTAAAAGTATACACCGACGAATTTCCGGAAGGACCTGTGGACGATGATGGATAACCGCCGCTAGGAGGAGTAAATGTGGATACCGAAGGATAGTTAACGGCGCCACTACTCATTGGCTTCATTTGATAGCGTCTCTCGGGCATCGCTCTATTTAACATCGCTTCCGATTTTAGAAACTCGGTAAATTGGGGATCGTCCGCAAATGTCGAAGTTTCGGGGAGAGCGTATGCCGAGACAATTGGGTGTCGTAGACGAATGTGACCTTGTGTTAAATGGTCCGTGTGACGAGATGCAAATGAATACAATTTATTCATTTGCTGTTCATCGTTTAATGAGTTGCCCCGTTTATCTCTCATTGTCGGAATGGCTGTGGTTGACTTTGCTTGTCGAGTTTTGGTGGGTGTATTAAAGGTCGCACCATCAGATTCATTTCGGAGAAATGACTTAAACTCGTCCATCAAGTTGTGCCGATTGAGCCAACTTATTCCTTCCGATGGTGAAGTTATTGTTTTTGAAATGACTTTTAAATTTTCGATTTCCGCTTTACTTTTGAATTCTTCAAATAATGCTCGCCTCTCAATTGGTGTCATATTGTCAATCTTATTTAACACAAAATGTTTATTGTTTTCTAATAGCGGGTTGAACTTGGGTTCGGTGTAATCTATAATCGGTTTGCCGTTGATTAGTATTCCGTCATCGAAATTCGGGACCGAAGGTGCATATCCGCCAGATTTTTGTGCAAATTTTTGTGTTTGTTTTAGTAATTTTTCATGACTTATAGGTGTTATTCCAAGAGCATTTGCTTCCATTTGCCTACATAAAGCCGCGTTTTTACGTTTAGTTAAAGTTGAACGTAGCATATGATTTGTATTATTAATATATAGCATAACATATTATATAACATTAAAATGGGCACCAGAAAGGAATGGATAGCGAAACTTCGCTCGTGCGCAAATGAGTATCAAAAAGGGAAAACTACTAAAATTGTCAATAGGTCTCCATCTAAACTAAAATTGCCTAGCATAAACAACACAAAAGCACCTATACGACCACAATATGATTTGTTGCCGGATGGACAATCACGAGCGATTGCGAAGACAATATATTCCCTCGAGTCACGAAGTTATTTGAGAAAACAAAAACAAATTTCAAATAGAATACGAGGAAAAAATAATCTATTATAAGATAATATACTATTAAATGAAGTGCTCGTGTAAGGGTAAGCAAAAGAGGGCTAAAAGCTTGAAGAAAAATGCATTGTATTATAAACCCTTGTATAGGAAGCGTTCAAAACATATCTAGCTTATAAGATATATGGATATTTTCAATAATTCTTGCGATTTACAAGCGTTCGGAAATGTGTTAGTAATGATAATAGCGGCAATCTTCGGTGGCATACGAATGAGTCGTTGCAAATATATCGAAACCCCGTGTTGGAAATGCCAAAGAGAATTAATTAGTGAATCGGAATTGGCAACAAATGTGTAATTTCAAATGTCTTAAAGCTGATTTAGTTTTGCAAAATTGGTCATTCTTTTTAAGCATTTAACGGACGATTTATATTGTTCATATTTGTTCATATATATGTCTCCGTTGAAAATAAATGGAAGTAAGTTGTCAAGTATTTCTATACACATATAATGCTTAAATATGTCTTTCGGACAATCTTGAAAGTTGTTAGCAAAGCGTGCATTTTCTTCATCACGTTCATCATAGAGTTGTAAAATATTTGCTCGCATAATAAAATACTCTTTTGCGGAGATTTTGTATAATACATCGTCAAGTATTTCCAATTCAATTTCTTCATCCTCTCTATCCACTTCATATACATCCCAAAAAAATTCCAAGATGTTATCTTCTAAAATTTGTTCAATAAGCTCAAACCCTCTATCATAATTATCTCGGAGTAAATCGTCAAAAAATAGCTCAAAAATGTTGTAAAATAGAAATTGACTTATGTCCCACATCAACAATTTGCTAGGATTAAGTATTTCATATTCTTTAATAAGTTCGAAATAATATTTGTTTAAATCGATTGATTCATATATTGTCTTCCATTCAAATATTTTTCTTTGAATATCAAAAGGAAGTGAAAAGAAAAGATTTATTTGAGTAGGCATATCCAATTTATTCTATTTAGAGCTTTTCTTAAAGTTAAAAAAAGGATATGAGAGAATGTGAGAGAATGTGAGAGAATAACATAAATTAACATTTATTTATTTAAATAAAAGGTAATGAGTACGTGGTAATGGGTTGTTTTAAAAAGTATTTCAAAGGAAGAAAAGTATTTTTGTAGAATAAATTTTATGAAATAGAAAATGTTTTTAAAAATGCCCGTTACCCTACTACCCGGTACCCTATTCGTTTATTCTTAAATACGCATTTTTACCGAGATGACCGAGACGATGCTATTCCCGCGATTTAACCTGCTGAAATTTTTGGGGGTCAACATAGGGGACCCCCCATCGTCGATTAAATCGGCAAATTTTGATATGAGGGAATATGAGGGAATATGGGGGAATATGAGAGATTAACATAAAATTACTTATCTTTATATATATATTTATTTATATAAAAAGTAAGGGGTAGTAGGGTAATGGGTTGTTTAGAAAAGTATTTCAAAGAAAGAAAAGTATTTTTGTAAAAAAACTTATAGCATTTTAAAAAAAATTTAGAAATGCCCATTACCCTACTACCCGGTACCTTATTTTATTAAATACGCATTTGAACTAAATTACAATTTCTGACGTAATTCTCACGTAATTTCTCGAACCTAAACCCTAAACCCAGAACCTAAACCCTAAACCTACTGAAATTTGGGGGGGTCGACGAAGGGGACCCCCACCGGCGATGAAATCGGCAAAATTTAATTTTTGTGACCCCTAGACACCCCCACAGACCCCCCGATGATAGGGCTGTCATAATTTCAAATCAGATAGCCAAAGTTAGTCAATGATAGCCAATGATAGCCAAACTATAGAGTACTGTAGAGGGGAAAAACGTGACCGAAGAGTTTGGTGGTTTGGTCGTTTCGGTTGCAAAACCGATCGCAGTGGCTACTTTGGAAACCATGGTTTCGGCCTGGCTGTCATCACTGCGTTCACGGACACGATGGGCACGATCGTTCGATCCCACGCTCCTGTGCAGTTTTTTTGATCGTGTACCCAAAACCATGCCTCAAAACCAAGGGTGCATATGCCCGTCGGCCGACGTCGACCTACGTCGCCCTAGCCAATCAGCGTGCTGCGATCAAAGAAATAGTCGGCCGACTACCGAGTCCGTGACGTGACACCAAACCATAGAATCAGCCTCAGGGTACAAGCCTAATGCGAAATTATTTAAGGGTAGGGTGCCAGAAGGTTTCAAACCATTTTTCTGGAATTAAATTTCATGACAAAATCCATATTTAACTAATACATAAAGTAACTAACTTTCAAAAAATCTTAGAGGCGAATTTTGCAACATGACCCCCTATTTTTATTGGTTAGGATCCAAGAATGGTGAGTCAACGTGGTATAAAAAAAACCTCAGGAAAAGTGATGGCGTCATTTTCGAGAAATATTTTTTATAAAATCAAATAGTGATAATTTAGTATATGCAATCGATACATAAATTCTAAAAATAAATCTACTCCGAGAATTTGCCTGAGGTTTTTTTTATACCACGTTGACTCACCATTCTTGGATCCTAGCCAATAAAAATAGGGGGTCATGTTGCAAAATTATGCGCTATAAATTTCAACAAGTGGCAGCTTTGCAATGAAAATTTAATTATGTTAACTATGGAAATTGTGATCAATACTTTTTAATTCGCGAGATGATGGCACCCTACCCTTAACACAATTGTTTAATTGAAAATTTTGGCGACTAAATCTAAAATTAAAAAAATCGGCGGCGACTAAAACGCGGCTAAAAATCACGAAATTTCCCTAAATCACCAAAATCGAGTGTAGAACAAGGATGCAAGTTGGGGTTTTGAGCCAGGCGATAGCGGGGCGGTGCTTTTCTTCCCCACCCGCGAACCGACAATATAATTAGATCCGCTGTCGGGGCGGTAGGTTGCCCACGGTACGAATTTTTTTTCAAATCACCCAAATTTTTTCGTAGGTTGATATTGTAAAACCTATATGATAACAGGTTTCAAGTCTAATTAAACCGGTTTTGAGCAGAGGGAGGGAGGCGTCTCGATGCCTCGCGCGGAAATACAGCTTAACAGTGTGAGGAATACAGCTCCTGAATACAGCTCCTGAACAGACATTATGAACGCACATGAACAGACATCACGCACGAACTGTAACAATGAGCGAAAAGAACTAGTGGCTACTATCCTTAATCCAGATCCTCCCACAAGGATCTAGCGCAAATGGGCATGGCGACCTTGTATATCGTATATAGTGGCCCGGCATATGCTTTGGGGCAATATTTATGACCCGTTTGAATTATCTATCACATTGTTTTGCTTGAAATGTCGATGGTTTAACCTTTAATCTTATTGTGGTTTGGGTGGGTGCTTTCACAGAATTTTAATTAAAATGCTAGATCCTACCACAAGGATCTAGGGTACCGACAACTCTAGGCCTTGCTGCACGAGCTCGGGTTGGTGCGTATGTTGTTAACCCTCGAGGGTATGACCAAAACTAATTTTGTAAGCCCTTGAATATCATACTAGCCGGATTAATCGCCGCATATGCGCATGACATGGTGTAGTACCGTCAAAATTCAATATTTCCATCATAATTAGGGTCTGAAAATCGCATTCTAGAACCTCTAGCGGTAGTTCTAACCGTTCAAAAAATCCCCAAAAAATCCCAAGGAGACTTTGAAGTCATATTAAAGTACTGAAGTGCTCACCAAGGCAAAGATCTAGCCTCAAAGCTTAACCCCTAAACAGCGGTCTGGGTCAATAATGACCCAAAGCCGTTCATACGGTTCGACATGTTTCACCTTTGATATCTCGAGCAGTATTTACCGCATTCGGTATGATAGTAGCTCGAGGTTTTGGTCTTCACGTTGATCGAAGCACATGCAAAGCTCGCTAGCTGTCGATGGGTGTAGCAAATATGGCGGGCAAAAACGTAAACGCTATGATGAAACGTCAAAATAGTTTCCGCTGTTTAGGGGTTAAAGTGGACCAAGATTTACGCCCAAAATGCGAAATTACTCCCATACTTAAGGAATGTGTATATCTTACCCATGTGACCGCGTTCGCGTGATGTGTCCAATATACACTATCCAAGTCGTATTTTGACCCAAACATGATTAATATACATGCATACCTTGAGATATACCATGTCTATGGTGGCAAAGGATCGATATACGATTGGCAAAAAATTGTGGAAGATGCACCCCGGTTTTGAAGCTTTTAAAAACGTAGCAATTCAAAATTTGGTTGGGGCATGCTATAAATGCATTAGCTAGGAGTATATGTGATGGATTCTCGTCAAACCACGCACCATACTACTTAATATAGGTCCCATGTGGAAAGTATTTCTTGGTGTTGACTTGTAGAAAGCTCGTGGGGCCCCTAAATAAATTATTGAAAAAGTGATCCTTGTGGGAGGATCTAGAGCGTTCTAGGTCCTCCCACAAGGATCTCGGGATAGTAGCCACTAGGGGATATCAGGTGTAGTCGATCAAAACATTTGTTCTTCCAATTCCAAACATCATATATGTACAAAGCATGCGTACTAAGCAGTTCCACCTGCGTCGCAGCTCCAACGAGAAGCCGAATCGAACAACATTCACGATAGACTGCGCTCAATGAAGTGTTGATTGTTCCTCAAGGAACCAAATGTGAATTTGCCTCCGGACGGTATCGAAAGTTTTGCCTGCAACAATTTCTCAATATCGGCGTATTCGGACGGAAACTCGACTGCATCTTGCCCAGCCTGCGCGCACCGAGCCAGTTCGCAAGGATCTGTATATACTCTGTCGCCGAGCATTAGCCAAAAGCGCAGGCAACGGAACGTTCGCGGTGCGTCAGCGCATATTCGAACTGCAACATTCTTCAGCCGTGGGCGTACAGTAATCACCCACCTTTAAGAAAACAGGGATTTTGGGCCAGCCAGCCGTACTCATCGAGTTGGGTACCCCCCCCTCCCCCCCCGCCAGCGTCAGCGTCATAAGAGAACTCGAAGAATAGTAGATCGCTCATTTTCAACCAGCCAGCTTATTTCTTCACTCAAGACGTGGACACTCACCTCAGCCCAGCGACTTTCTTAAAAATTTCACACCGCCCGACATGGACCCAGAGAGCTGTGCGCAGTTGCGTGACCTGAAACAGGATTTTGTCGACGAGATTATTTCTGAAGAAGACTACTTGCAGCTTAAAGAAATAGTATTGAACGCGGTTAAATCTAAGGCATCAAGCAAGAATGAAGCCCCCCGTGAGCCTCCGTCTCAGCCCACGCAGCCGAGGGAAGTGTCCCCTGAGATCGTGGAGGTTCTAGAGCTTCGTGATATTTCCGACAAAAACATTTCAGTGGAGGAAAGTGTACAAGCCGTAGAAGTCCCAATGTCCCTCGTTCAATCCTCTACACCTTTCTCGAATTCTAGCTCTGCAGTCGTTCGCGTTTCAGGTCAAAAACGACAAGCGTCTCGTCTCTTTGATTTCGGATTTAGGCCTCACATATAGGCTGAATTTCAGCTCATATATAGGCTGAATTTCAGCCTATATCTGAATTTTAGGTCATATATAGGCTGAATTTCAGGTGATATATAGGCTGAATTTCAGCTAAATTTTGCCTAAATTCTATTATATTTCCTTAAGATTTCCAGCCAATTTTCTTAAATTTAAGAAAGTGCATTCTCGGTAGTCAGCCAGCACGGTTATCTCTTATTTCGGTCATTTTCTTAGCCGAAAAAGCCAGCCAGCCGTACTCATCGAGTTGGGTACCCCCCTCCCCCCCAAACGCGGCTAGTTTCTTAACGTCGGGTTTTCTTAAAAGTGGGTGATTACGCCATTCGAACGGAAACTCTGGCGCATCGCCACCGACACGCATGCTGGCTGAGTTCGCAAGGATCTTTACATACTCTGTCGCCGAGCATTAGCCGAAAGCGCAGGCAACGGAACGTTGCGGTGCGTCAGCGCAAATTCGAACTGCAACATTCTTAGCCGTGGGCGTATTCAGACGGAAACTCGACTGCATCTTGCCCAGCCTGCGCGCACCGAGCCAGTTCGCAAGGATCTTTATATACTCTGTCGCCGAGCATTAGCCGAAAGCGCAGGCAACGGAACGTTTGCGGTGCGTCAGCGCAAATTCGAACTGCAACATTCTTTAGCCGTGGGCGTATTCAGACGGAAACTCGACTGCATCTTTCCCAGCCTGCGCGCACCGAGCCAGTTCGCAAGGATCTTTATATGCTCTGTCGCCGAGCATTAGCCGAAAGCGCAGGCAACGGAACGTTCGCAGCGCGTCAGCGCAAATTCGAACTGCAACATTCTTCAGCCGTGGGCGTATTCAGACGGAAACACGATTTGCATCTGCGCGCACCGAGCCAGTTCTCATTTATGCTGTCGTACACATCAGCCGAAAGTGCATGCAACGGAACGTTGCAGTGCGCTAAAGTAGTGTTGGTTTGTGCTCATTTCTCTACCCGCGGCGGTGTCAATAGAAATGCCAGCTAGTCCAGCATGCATGAGCATACCGAGTTTTACATATTGTACCTCATTGCCCTGTCTTTTGAGAAAGGGGGTATCAAACTCCTTGACGCACATTCAACTTCCCAAAAAAGTCAAGCAAGCACTTTCATTTGGTTTGCTGGCTGTGCTGTCCGATGCGCACCGAGCTGGGAAGCCAACTTTTTGCTGAAGAAGCAGCAACCTACTCCACCTCTAGTCTAGAAAAATTGGACATGTGCTGCAAATTTTAACATAGTCGAAAAGATAAAGAGGCCTTTACATTGACATAAGGTCAGTACCCAAGGTGGGAAAATATTAAAGTAATACCCCAGATTCGAACTGGGACCTCCAAGCTAAGTCTTGGTGCTCTGTCATTGAGCTAGTATCACGCATTCACATTTGTGATGGATGTGTCTTATGCAGGTGAGAGTGCTTTGAACCTAAATGACGGCTGGTTAATGAACGCGATGCAGTAGTGCCTCTGGCTGATTTGAGACAGCCGTTGGCCGAGCATCTGCTGCCCTCCCCGTGCGCTTTGCTGAACACAGTGCAACAACAGCTGGTGCGTGCATGTTGTTGGGATGCCGTGCAAGGATGCGTGATGCAAGGAGCATGTGCTGTGCTCGGGAATTCAGCAGTGCCGCTGAGTCTCGGGCGCACACTGAGAGATCTGTGCGCCCTAGACGGGGTTGTCAGGAGTTGGACCTGAGCTCAGAGGGCTTGTCCCACTGAGGCTGCAACCCCTCATCCGCCCTAGATTTGCAGATGCCCCAGATTTGAATGGGGCCTGCAAGCTACGGCTAGGCGCTCTACCTCTTGCAGGGTGATTGCAGAGTTAATGCAGGGTAGACGGATGCAGGGCAATTGTGCGGCAAGTGAATGTAAGCAAAATGCAGGGTCGATTGACTTCGCTTATGCCCCTGGCTCTTCCTTAGCACCAGTTCTCCCTGTGGTTTACGTCGCATCATATGCACTTTCATGCGCTCTCGGTGCTCTTTTTGATGTTTGAGATGCAGGTGGCATTGCTCTGTGTGCCCATTGCAGTTGATTCCTAATCTCAAGCTATGGGAAGACGCAAGCCATCCCCAGATTATCTACTGGGCAACTTACAACGAGCTAATGTAAGTAACAGTTTGGACCCAACAGATAGTGTCAAGGAGGCGTGGTGAGCGCTGATTAATTCTGCAAGCAAAATGAAGTAGATGGCCTCATAGATTGGCGTATGGTATGTCGTGCAGGAGGCAAAGAAAATGGCCCGATTGTGTGATAAGGAAAATCGAGATGTGAACCGTGCATTCCAGCCCTGTGAACTCGACACCGGGCATGGGTCGCACCTGAGCTCCACGCCTCCAACAAGGCGATTTGGGGTGGCAATCGGCATGCATGATCCGGCCACCAATTCCGCTGAAGTTTCCCAACAAGACCGAGAGAGGCAGAGCCAGCTTCAGGAGGCATTGGACGCGGCCTCTAGCCCCGCATGTGAATCTGACATTAATGGCTCCGATGGCATGGCCTGTGGTGAGGAGGAACCACAACCATCCGGTGGCATGGCCTGTGGTGAGGAAGAACCACAACCATCTGGAATCAACGAGGTGTGTCTTAACACCCGAGGGCTTAAAAACGTCAAAACTATGTGACACTGCCCCCTTCTGCCATGATTGGCGAGGTGCTCTAGTGGCTCACACATCACTGAAGGCCCCTTGATGCAACCGATGGTCATTGCTGACGACAGTGCCACGAGGAGGCTTGAGTGCACGTGGTCGTTTGCAATGCGGATTTTGGGATCAAGCCAGTGTGCGACATCTCACCCTGAGTTGCGAATGCCAATCATATTCCCGAGGTATACGTTGAGAGTGTTGGTGAGGCCTGCGGCCGTCAGGCACAATTCCTTGACGAAGGCCAGGAGAGCTTAAACCCGTGGCAAGCGCGACCTACCGATTCTGTTACGAGCTACTGGAAAGGCAACACACTCAGCCGCACGGAATGCCTGTTCCGGGTGAGCTTTTTCATGCTGCAAAATCTAGTGCCTTAACACAATGCAGTTCCAATGACCGTGATAACCTACGATACCCAGTTGCCGCCAGCGCCTGCACGTGCAACCCCCCGTCTCCCCCCGTCAGCACCGGAGCTCGCACGTGCACCCCCACAGTCTCCCCCCGACTGCGGAGCGCGCATGTGCATCCCCCACCGTCTCCCCATCGGCACCGGAGCTCATGTGCATCCCCCACCGTTTCCCCCCGTCGCACCGGAGCTCGCACGTGCATCCCCGACCGTCTCCCCCCGTGAGCGCCGGAGCTCGCACGTGCTACCCCCACCGTCTCCCCCCGTCAGCACCGGAGCTCGCACGTGCATCCCCCACATTCTGCCCCCGTCAGCACCGGAGCTCGCACGTGCACCCCCCACCGTCTCCCCCCGTCCGCACCGGAGCTCGCACGTGCATCCCACATTCTCCCCCGTCGGCACCGGACCTCGCACGTGCACCCCCACCGTCTCCCCCGTCGGCACCGGACCTCGCACGTGCATCCCCCACTGTCTCCCCCCGTCAGCGCCGGAGCTCGCACGTCAGTAGTTCCGGCAGTTGGTGGGAGACTTACGATGAAAAGTTCAGGGGGCAAAGGCAGTGTGCAGAAATTATACAATCATCACGAGATTTTCTCTTGGAAATATATAAATTAACTTTATAGTGGAGCGCCCCCTGAATTTTCGAAACACTTCGGACTTGACCGCGCTTCAAGTAAGCGGTGAAATAACCCCTTTGGGGCATTTTAAAGCAGCTCTAGCGCAGTATTTTATTTTGTTTGGTAACAATACTTTGTTTCAGAATGTCCCATTTCCTGACGAGGGCGCAGAAACTCTGAGAGCCGCCACTTCACTGCGAGCCATACTCTTGAGCTCATTCAGCCATCGTCGGCAGCGCACGCCCGCGTTTCCTGAAGGAATTGCCACCGCTGTTTCGCGCTCAACGTTCGCGGTATTCCTTTGACTTGGTGAGGTGTACTATCGTTGTTAAAGAACAGCCACGGCGCAGTCGCGCTGCGTACTGTGTCGGTTCTTCAGAAAGGGACGTGCGGCAGTCTTCGCTCGCGAATAGTCGCCCGCTGCTCGGCGCGCATGAAAGGTATCCAAGTTGCGGCTGGTATCCGCGAGATTTCTGGTGAAGGGCGTCGCACCCTTCTTGTTTCAGGACGGTGCGGTTCTCATCCCCGTGTGACCCGGTTGGGCCTCTTCCTCCTTGTCTTGTAAGCAGGTTCCAACAATACATTTTCGCCATGTCCTGCCGGGTATTACTGCCCAACACCTTCAGAGAAGATCATTTGTCCGAAGGTGACCCTCATCCCGCATGATTGCCTTGTAAGTTTTCACCCGCATCTGTTGCAGTATCTGCTGGTAGTTAATACCCTGAACTACAAGGGCAGATGGGCGGCCGGCGGGAGTCTCGTACCCCACTTAACACCAGACCTTTCTTTAGCCACGTTATTGCCACCTTTGATAGGAGTTGAGAACTTTCTGAGTAGTTTATACTGTTTCACTCATGCTCCGAGCACCTTTGTTTTGCACCCCACTGCCGAGCCAATGTACGATGCATGAAACAGCCACGTTTTCATATCGTCCATTCCTATGCTTCATCAAATCCCCTTACTGATGGGGACGTGCTGACATCGCGGCAATTCCCTCAACCATGGCAGGACCACTACTGTCGACAGTATTCCGTTCGTCCGAGATCTTGCAAACTTCTTAAAGATTGCGAGGAGGGAACGGAATATCCTGATTTTAGTATCGTATGTCCCGCAACAATACATCCGCCTGCGCTTCTTCACCTCCCGTGCACGAACTATAAAGCCTCCAAAGTTGATCGTGAAACAGCTCTAGGCTCGCTGCGTCCTGTCGGAGCTTTCTTGAGGTGCTGTCGGTCATGTAGGCGCCGTGGAGAGTAGGAGCTTCGCCCTCTGTCGGCGTGCCGTGATGAATCTGCCTGGTTCTAACAATCCACGCCTCGGAAATGGATGCAAGTGAGAGAAATTGAGCTCTCCGGACCAGACTATCGGAATACCCGGGCAAAGGATCTCAGGGCAGGAAACGGGCTCTTTGCAACAACCGTATGCTAAAGCAGTTCCCCATCGTTTGACAACCACTGTGGCTCTGTAGAAAAGAAGCAGAGACCCGTGCCGCTTCCCGGCTCCTCCTCGTTCCGCTGTTTCCCAAGGACCTGTGACCTCCACCTCTCGCACACGCATAGGGGGTGGGTTTAG
>LGRX02014707.1:0-10597 GCA_001247695.2 Cymbomonas tetramitiformis | reverse complement strand
CCCGTCGGCACCGGAGCTCGCATGTGCACCCCCACCGTCTCCCCCGTCCGCACCGGAGCTCGCACGTCATCCCCACATTCTCCCCGTCGGCACCGGAGCTCGCACGTGCCCCCACCGTCTCCCCGTCGGCACCGGAGCTCGCACGTGCATCCCCACCGTCTCCCCGTCGGCACCGGAGCTCGCACGTGCATCCCCCACCGTCTCCCCCCGTCAAACCCGCAGCCCGTTCATGAAGTCCCACCCTGTCGCCGCCTGCACGCGCACCCCCCCGTCAGCACAGTAGCCTACTTCGACACTCCGGTTAGCCGTGATGCAACACTTGCAAAGTGTTGCATCACGTTACCAGGCGGGGCCACGAGGAGGCCGAGTGTCTTGCCCGCCCGTGTTGTTAGCAAATGTCCATACAGGAAAAATAAAGGCGCGCATATGGCCGATAGCCTCGCATATACCAGCAGACCCGTCAGGAGAGCTGGAAACCGTGACAAGCGAAACCTACCGATTCTGGTACAAGCAACTGGAAAGGCAACACGCTCAACCACACGGAATGCCTGTTCCGGGTGAGCTTTTTCATGCTGCACAATCTAGTGCCTTAACACAACACAGTTCCAATGACTGTGATAAGTTGGCGAATTGGCAGGTCTTGGTTTTAAAGACGTTGACCCATCAAGATGGTTCGCATATGCAACCGCTGAACAATGGAAGGACATATCATCAAAATTTGCTGCTATCACCAAGCTTGCATTCTCAGACGGTGCCATGAAGGCATACATGCAGCGAGCAAGAAAAGGCAACTACCACATTCAGGAGAAGCCTCGGTGGGAGCACTTTGCGGAATTCCTCACCGAGGCTCGCAAGAACACCCGTTCTGCGCTGGGTTACATTTCTACATCGCTCAGTGCAGTTGAGAGCCAGGACATCACACAACTCTCCTCCGACGTCTTCGCAGAGATCACTCACGTTCTCCACGGCACCACTGCTGACAGTGCCGTGAACAAAGTGCTCTCTGATACAGAGATCACTCACGTTCTCGATGGCACCACTGATGGCAGCGCCGTGAACGAAGTGCTCGCTGATACAGAGGACTTAAGCCCTCTTCCCATGCGCTCTCGTTTGCAAAGGATATTGGCTACCTGCAAGAAGAGTACCCACCATCAAGTACTTACTGGCTGGGGCATCGAACTACTCCTTGAGGGCAAACCATCCCTCTGTTTTAGAAAGTTTGCGCCCGACATGCCAGATTATGTTGAAAAAGCAATCATAGTGCGTGCTGACTTGACATACAACGTGTCAGCCCATGGGCATGGAGGGCTACGGGACCCATCGCTGGGCGACGGCATTCTAGGGTGCGTGGATGATCTTCTGGCAGTTTTACAGACCGTCGCAGACGCCACATTTTGTGGTTGCCTTGACTACACCAAGTACAAGAACATTGTAAGCTCGCTGATTCCTGAGAAAGTGTCACAGATTCGGGAGACAAATGAGGTGGATCGGCATGTTTATCGCAGCATCTCATGCAGTGTGCTCAAGTTTGGCAACAGTAGCGGGTGCGGTTCTGAATCGAAGTTGAGTTCATTGATAACTCCTAGCACCGTCCCAAACTAATAAAGTTAGTATTCCTGCAGATCACGGTGCCAGTCATGTCAACGCCTGGATAATTCATGGCGAAAGACATTGTCTCGCTTCAATCATAAAGGGCCGGTCAACGAGATCAAAAACCTGAAATCCGAGCTTAAGGAGAAGATTGAGCGGATCGCCGTGCTTGAAGCTGAGGTGAAAGTTCTGACGGAAAGCATGATGGCGATTAGCGATGCAGACCATATCCTCTGCAAGGACACCCTCTTTCGCGACCCCGAGGTTCTTACGAAAATCGAAGAGAATGACAAAATGCGGATCCTCTTTGAGGATCAAGAAAAATTCCTCAAGCTCAAAGACAAGCGAGGTATGCGGTGGCACCCGAGGTGAGCAACTTAGCTGACACACTCGAGGCTGCTCAATGCTTTTGCTGAACTTTGTCTCGGTGAGTCCCGGGTCATGTGTCATGCCAATGCCGACCCGATGACGATGTGAGCATGCTGCAACTGATGACCATGAAAGAATGTCGCGCCGGATGATATTTGCAGCTATTCTACATCGCAGAAGCCTTCGTGATGTAGAAGGCTTCATGTGGCTGTGACGGGTAGGCCGTGATGAATGTAAACAGGATCATCAGATTCGCTCTGGGCATATATGTCAAATCGAGGGGCCAGTATGTTTCCATAGCGAAGCAAGGGTATCTGCAGCTTCCAGATGAGAGAACACTACGCGCCTACAAGAACTGCACAGAGGGGGGCTCAGGCTGGAAGGATGATGACATCTTCAGAATGGCATCGACCTATCACCTCTGGTTTTGAGCATCACACAATTCCAGGCGGGGGAAGGGCGGAACCGGGAGGGAGGACTCACTTATGAGTTGAAGCTACTTGTACAAGTTGAAGTACTTGTCAGACGTAAGACGAGAGTGCGTGCTGAGCTGATGACAGTCGAGTGCCAGTCCAGTCCAGTCCAGACGCAGAGTCCAGTCCAATCGTCCAATCCCATAACAGAGAAGACCCAATCCAGTCGAATGCCAGAACGCCAAACGAAACCACGTCCCAAAACGTAGAAGTCAAACCAGTCCCTCCCTCGGCCCGGGTCGAGTTACAAGTGCTTGTGTCCCCCAAGTTTTCAAGACATAGACAATCTGTACAACGGCGGCCGACTAAATCGTCGATCGACAGGGTGACTAAAAAAAATAATTAATTCCCAGCGTCAAAATAATTCAGCCCTCGACTAATAATTTCGCACTAGCTACTACCCGTAGGGCCCGCATTCGGTATGAGGGTGTTCGCGTCGCGGTTTGGAATAATTAAATATATATCATACTTTTATGATCTCCCGATGCATCAAATTGCCATTTCCATAATTCCATTCCTGATATCTCAGGGCGCAGTCATCACCGTCTTTGGAAGAATTAAATATAGATACCCCCCCCCTTCTTGTCAAACATTGTCTCTTGCTGGAATACACACGATCGATTATATTACATTCCAATTATCCAATATTATATTACAATTATGGATACGCGTCTATCGTATACTATCGTATCAAGGCCTAATAGTAAATATGCACCGGGTGCCCCGCCACATCACCGCCATCATCTAGAAGCACACGACCCTCATCGGGATCAATGGGTGATTGGTGTGGAGGGGACGGAAATTCGTCGTCATACTCCTCGTTAACCGCCGGATCCACCTCTTGAAATACAACCTCTAGTGGAACGGTGTCGGAAGTGCCAGGGAGCAAAGCCTCCGGGAAAACGACGTTCAAAGTATATGCACCGGTATCATCGGCACATTGATGGTCTCCATCGTCCTCTGTTAGCACGGTGACGCCTTCAAGTCGCGTCGCTCGGGAGAACGCGACATGCAGTTGTCCGTGGGAGAAAACGGGCTTGGGTAGGTATAGCCCGACGTGTTGTAGGGTTTGGCCTTGACTCTTATTTATCGTCATAGCGAAGGCGGGGCGCACGGGAAATTGATATCGTCGGAAGGAACACGGCAGGCCTGTGGAGATACACACAATTTATACGCGAATGAAAAAAAACACACAAATTTATGAAAAACCGAAAATGAAAAGAAATAAGTCATAACGATGATGATGCGTTGGTCAGCAAGTGAACTAACTTCACCTGTGAGCTGGGGATCGGCGGTCATCGGAATGCGAGGTATCCATACACGGTTACCCTTATGTTGACCGCCCAATATCTCGGCGTCAATTAAGCGACCGGATATAGCACGAACGAATAGGCGTGTGCCATTGGAAAGCCCGTTGGGGGAGTCCAAGTTGCGCAACAACATGATCGGGGACCCAGCCTTCAATCGAAGAACGTGATGAGGGAAACCCGAGGGGTTAAACTTGTTCAAGAACTCCACCGGTACCAGGTGCGCATCATCCAACTCCTCGACTCGATCAGCACTCCGCACCTCGTGTTCGTCACCGGGTAGCATAGCGAGAAGCTTCGCATTTAGCATATCGGCGGTCGCGTTTAGCGGGGTCATGATAGTGCGTTCGGAGAGGTATTCCGTAAAGGACGCAGTGTCGAATTTGAGCAGCATATCCGGGTAAACACGTTCGATGAGCTTGCTGAGGGTACGCTCGCCCACAGGGAGGCACATCTGGTTGGGCACGCGGATGCAACCCCGCTTGAAATGGGAACCTGCAAGCGGATACTATTAGCATAAGTCACACGCACGGAACCGATCATTGTTAGAGTAAAAACGATAGAAGGATTGCGCACCAGAAGTGTCGGCAGCCGCTCCAATCCGAAGCAAGTAGTTTGCGAAGGATTGTTGGGCCTCGGCCAGCGCATGGTCCCCAGCCTGTACCATGAGGGCGGCGCGCATATTTGTCGTTAAGCGAAGAACACGGAAATGGCGCCAGAGAGGTGAACGCGACAACACGATGCCGGAGATATCCGCCCGCGTGCCCCGGTACACGATCGGCAAGACTTGCCGGAAGTCTCCAGCGAGAAGGATGGTCTTCCCTCCGAACGGCTTGTCGATGCCCGTAACGTCTCGCAACAATCGGTCTACAGCCTCCAACATGTGACGGTGGATCATGGAGGCCTCGTCCCAAATGATCGGTGCGGCCTCGCGCAGAAGGGCAGCTTCGTCACTCTGCTTGAGCATGTTACATACGGTGTCCTCATGAAGATGTAGAGGGCATTTAGTTCGACTGTGCGATGTACGCCCACCGACTAACAGTTGAGCGGCAATGCCCGAAAACGCCATGGCCAACGCGACCTTTCCCTGCCCACGTACACCATCGAGCAACGCGTTCTCCAAGAAGGTTTTCCCAGTACCACCAGGACCGTCCACGAAAAACACACGTGGCAACGCAAAGCCTCCTCAGGGTTATCCACACACATGGCACCTAGGGGGCAAAAGCTTCATTTAGGGTGTTTGGGTATGGCTTGAAAAATTTACAATGGATACTAGTCATGTTAATACATCTATTACCTATTTCGATGTTGCTGAAAACGATGGTGAAGTCCGTTTAGGCTGATTCGAATGCATTTGGTGTGCAACATACAGTAATCGCCCACCTTTAAGAAAACAGGAGATATGGGGCCAGCCAGCGATATTCACCAACTTGGGTACCCCCGCCGGCTGCCGGCGTCTAACGCTATGAATAGTGGACCGCGATCTCTTCGCTCAGCCAGCGCATTTCTTAGCCATCCACATGGACACGCACCTAGCGCAGACACTTTCTTAAAATTTTACCAATTGCATACCAACTGTACACACATATGTATCTGATGTGTTGTATTAGTTATCCCTTATTATTTGAATTTGTACATGAAATATTGAGAGAAGTGATATATTGATGTCACATATCTATAATATCATATGTAATATTTGCAAATGCCAGCAATTTTTTCTTAGCTATAAGAAATTGGAAAATCATATCTTCGGCCGGCCAGCCAGCACCCATATTTCTTATTTTGGCCCGTGCCATAACCTTCGAAAACCAGCCAGCGATATTCACCAACTTGGGTACCCCCCCCGAAACGCGGCTACTTTCTTATCGTCGGGTTTTCTTAACGGTGAGCGATTACTGTATGTAAAACTCGGGGGGGTGTAGGACTTATAAGATAGGGTTTGAGCGTGCTAGCACCCTGAATGCGCTAGGTGCATGCTGATCGATTATATTTGAGTGCCAACGTTATTATATATGTATATTAAGAAGCTTTAGGTATGCCAATAAGTCCAAGGAGTGTTGAATCTCAAATTGGACCACCGGTTATGTGAATCGCGAATATACGATAAAGCGCGAATATATTGCTAGTGATGATAATAATATGGATAGAGCAATCTATTCAAGCCTACTTTTGCAACAAGTGTGCATATAACGCAACTAGTAACTATGCCTTTTGTGCCCTTAAACAGGAGGCAGCTTGCTACAACTGGGGATCGAAGATCCCAAACATTTTCAGCCTCACAGTGAACAGCAGTTGATGCAACGGATGCTCAGACCCTTACTTTGCACTAGAAAACGCCTCCCTCACACACAGAGGGAGTGCCATACTAAATATATTAGTTATGCACGTTACTATTTATCTATCTACTAAGTGCTTTAACAAAGCATCTACTGTGCGTGCTGTTGCCCACGGAGCCGACGGCTCCGTCACCACGTACGGTTACCGTCGGTTCCGGCAACCCCCTCCCCCTCCCCGGAACTGTTGGGATTTTAACCCAAGCTGAGCGGGGTGAGCCCCAATACTCAGACTACAGTCCCGAAACGTATCGCATCGACTGTGCACACCTCCCGAGCTCGTCGTTCCCTTACTGCGTGTTGATTCCAGCAACACGCAGTCAGGGTTCTCCCTAGTTTCCCTATCAAAAGTGCAACAAACAGGAAGGCGTATTCCCGCCTATTATGGAGTTACAGCGGGTCGCAACTCCCTCCGCAAGAGGGGAACACTTCGCTCTTCACCTGCGGCACTTGCATCCCCGCTCCCCCCCCACGGGACTGTTGGGCTTTCAACCCAAGCTGAGTGGGGTTCGCCCCAACACTCAGACTGCAGCCCCAAAAATACCACGCATACTATTAGCACCATGGAGACAAGATATGCACCCACCAGAAGGCCTGTGCCTTAGGCAAACCAAACTAAGGTAAAAAGATGAGGCTCGCAGGCTGCACTGGGCCTGCTGCAGTCTCATTCGTATTTTCTCGGCGCTGCCGCGCTCAACAATTCTAGCCTCCACAAAACTAGTCATTACGGGCTTCGTCAACTGAAAAAAACAGCTGCTCTTAATAAGCTCAAAACAGCCCATGAAAAAAATACACCTTTGGTTTACCTTCTTGGAAGTTTTTTTGCAGCTCTCCAAGCGAATCTGCACACAGCAAAGTCCGACAGAGTTAGAGGGGGGAGCAGGGGTGATTAGACCCGAGGACACACAAGTCCCGCCAGAGAATTACTCTCTGGACGCGCTGCTCCCTTTAAGTAAAAAGCTAAAAACCTTCCTGTGAGGTCAAAAAAGGCTGTGACCAAGTCTGAGCGCATGCGATGCAGAACAGAGTGCACCGCAATAGTTCAAGCCTATCAGCGGAAATTCGGGACTTACACAGTGGCCCTCGTGTCAGCAGCGAACGCGGTCAGTTCCTATCAACTCAGACCCGAACTCGAAATTCGGCAACACCAAAAGTTTTATAAAAAGGGTTCTTTAAAAACTGAACAAATAAATTCGAAACTTTATGTTGTCAATTTTTCTCCAAATCAAACCGCGTCACCTGAAAAGCTTCTTAAAATACACAACTGTGAGCGACTCGCGACTTTATGATACGGCGTATGAATGTCTGAGCCCTCTGTAGAGCACGTGCAGCTTCAATAATGTTTTTTTGTGACTTGAAAAATAAATGTTTTCGACGCCGCCGCCTTGTATGCCACGTAGGACCAATGAGCGTACGCGAACGGCAGTCGTGTCTGGAGCCGTTTTGGACCGCGCTAACAAGACAATTTTGGTATCAGTTACTAATTCTTAAATGACACTTTACCGGTATGTCATGGGTGCCATGTGCAGCCCGACGAACTTCATCGATCACCCGCCGTTGTTCCGCATTAGCCTTGCGCCTCGCTTCCTCTGATCGTTGTTGACACTCGAGCTCGTCATATGCAAGCTCCTCCAAAATCAAGCTACATCGCGCATTTACCTGCGTAGAGAAAAGAAACGGTTAGTGTTGCTATATCGGAGCATAGGGTTGGGGGGATGAAGTTACGCAGTAGTTCCGGCAGTTGGTGGGCTACTTACGATGAAAAGTTCAGGGGGCAGAGGCAGTGTCATGAAATTATACAACCATCACACGATTTTCTCTTAAAAATATATAAATTAACTTTATAGTGGAGCGCCCCCTGAATTTTCGAAACACTTCGGACTTGACCGCGCTTCAAGTAAGCGGTGAAATAACCCCTTTGGGGCATTTTAAAGCAGCTCTAGCGCAGTATTTTATTTTGTTTGGTAACAATATTTTGTTTCAGAATGTCCCATTTCCTGACGAGGGCGCCTCCAAGCGCTTTACGAAGGCGACAAACGCAAGGTGACTGAACCTAATTATCGCATTCCTAGCGTTCCGTTTTCGCGCACACCTGCCCACTTTAGTGTGAATAGAACGCTCAGCATTGTGTTCAGAAAGAGCACGGTATCTCCATAGTCATAAAAACAAGCAACTCAGCCAGTTGAGAGCCACACATACCCTATGAGCTACCTCAGTCAGCAGAGATCATGCCGTAGGTGAGAAAAACTCCTTGGAGTTTCGTTCGATGCTTCTAAAATTCAGCTCAGCGACTGAGGGAGTGGATCGAGATCAATCCTCGTACCTCGTTGGCACTCGCGTGTATCACTGGGAGCTTGGCTTAAAAGCGTGTGCTTGCTTCACTCCTCAAAAGCGAAGACGACTTCCCATTCCTCTTTTTCTCCCGGCTCTAAGAGTCGCTTCATCAGGTTTCTATTTTACTTATGTAAAACTTGGCATCTGCCCACCAGGCTGTGGCCAAGACCGACTTCGTGATCACTGCCAGCGTGGATGGCCACCTCAAGTTCTGGAAGAAGGCAGCAGAGGTCTGAGCGCTCCACAGTTCCCGCTCTCAATTGTCCCTCGAGCTGTTGTTAGCTTGCTGCGCAGTTGTCTTCAGTTGTCTTCAGTTGTCTTCAAGAGCTTACCCAGCTTCCAGCGCACACTTCCCTTGAACGAGCACCCGCATGCTCACTGTTGTTCGGGGATTTTCGCTCAAGACCCTCACCTGCACCCACCGTTTGCTCAGTTTATGCCCAATTTGCTAGGTGCTACATTCGTCTCCATGTCTCCTCGCGCACTTAGGGTTTGCCCCTGCTGCACTGCCGTTCAGGCGCCAATGGTGCGTTTGCCTGAAAGCTGCGTTAGCCTCCCTGAGCGATCGTTGTGTTGCATAGGGAGATTTGCACACATACCCACCCACCCACCCACACTCACAGACGCACATAATCTCCCTGCTGTGTATTCATAGAGCATCCCAGCAGGAATTCCTAGGCATTCAAGAGTACCTATGTTCAGGAGAAATACCGAAGTCAGGTCAAGGATAAGCGCGTGCACACACACACTCCCACCTCTCGTCGAAAGCGGCCGCTTAGGAGTGGAACTCAGGTGATGCAGAGTGAGGGGAGGAGTGAAGGCTGTCCAACCCGGGCCGAGGGCTGACGGCTCTTCGATTGTTTGTAAAGCCGAAACCATGTCTAACGATTGAACCTTTCACTTTAAGAAAGTTAGTCGAGTGTTAAATACTGAGATGGTTTTGGCTTGGGCCTTTACGGATCCTCGCGGGCCCTCCGGTCTGCTGGAAGGGGGCCCTCCGGTCTGCTGGAAGGGGGCCCTCCGGTCTGCTGGAAGGGGGCCCTCCGGTCTGCTGGAAGGGGGCCCTCCGGTCTGCTGGAAGGGGGCCCTCCGGTCTGCTGGAAGGGGACCCTCCGGTCTGCTGGAAGGGGGCCGTCCGGTCTGCTGGAAGGGGGCCCTCCGGTCTGCTGGAAGGGGGCCCTCCGGTCTGCTGGAAGGGGGCCCTCCGGTCTGCTGGAAGGGGGCCCTCCGGTCTGCTGGAAAGGGGCCCTCCGGTCTGCTGGAAGGGGACCCTCCGGTCCCAGCAGGGCAAGCGTGCCTGCCGCCGGCCCCAGCAGGACAAGCGTGCCTGCCGCCGGTCCCAGCAGGGCAAGCGTGCCTGCCTTCGGCCCCAGCAGGACAAGCGTGCCTGCCGCCGGCCCCAGCAGGGCAAGCGTGCCTGCCCCCGGCTCCAGCAGGGCAAGCGTGCCTGCCTTCGGCCCCAGCAGGGCAAGCGTGCCTGCCTTCGGCCCCAGCAGGGCAAGCGTGCCTGCATTCGGCCCCAGCAGGGCAAGCGTGCCTGCCTTCGGCCCCAGCAGGGCAAGCGTGCCTGCCTTCGGCCCCAGCAGGGCAAGCGTGCTTGCCTTCGGCCCCAGCAGGCAAGTTCGGCCCCAGCAGGGCAAGCGTGCCTGCATTCGGCCCCAGCAGGGCAAGCGTGCCTGCCCCCGGGTCCAGCAGGGCAAGCGTGCCTGCCTTCGGCCCCAGCAGGGCAAGCGTGCCTGCCTTCGGCCCCAGCAGGGCAAGCGTGCCTGCCTTCGGCCCCAGCAGGGCAAGCGTGCTTGCCTTCGGCCCCAGCAGGGCAAGTGTGCCCGCCTTCGGCCCCAGCAGGGCAAGCCTGCCTGCCTTCGGCCCCAGCAGGGCAAGCGTGCCTGCCGCCGGCCCCAGCAGGACAAGCGTGCCTGCCGCCGGCCCCAGCAGGGCAAGCGTGCCTGCCTTCGGCCCCAGCAGGGCAAGCGTGCCTGCCGCCGGCCCCAGCAGGGCAAGCGTGCCTGCCCCCGGGTCCAGCAGGGCAAGCGTGCCTGCCTTCGGCCCCAGCAGGGCAAGCGTGCCTGCCGCCGGCCCCAGCAGGGCAAGCGTGCCTGCCCCTGGGTCCAGCAGGGCAAGCGTGCCTGCCTTCGGCCCCAGCAGGGCAAGCGTGCTCGCCTTCGGCCCCAGCAGGGCAAGCGTGCCTGCC
>LGRX02014705.1:0-22832 GCA_001247695.2 Cymbomonas tetramitiformis | reverse complement strand
CTTGAATGAATCGGATGATTCCGATGAAGACGAAGCTTTTGATAATTGCGTAGCGGTAGCGGTAGCACCTGAAGTGGACGCGTAAAGCAAGACGAAAAAAACATGTAAATAATATGTGTATAACGTGTATATAGATTCTGAGTCAAAAGTTCTTTGTGTTTTCACTCCTCCTAGATTTCGAAAAAGTGCATTTGACCTCAATTTTGTACCATAAAACCATTAAATCTAATGCACAACCTGCACTTGCATGTTCTTGACTGTTAAAATGCGGCTTTTTAATCCTATCATGAGGTAAATAAGGCAATATCATTTTCACATGAGAATATCATTTTCATCGAATAGTGTGTTATGGGTGTGCATTGCCCCGGACTGCGCAGTCTGGTCTTTGGAATCCTGAAGGCGTGCAGGGCCTCAAACCTAGCAAAGGTTTCGGATTGTGCGATCCCCACCAAGAACGCGAACCACCTCTTCCATTTATCTGGTGGTGCGGTCTGCGGTGAAGGTGAATAACCAGCTGGCAGGCGTACTTGCCAACCGACGCAAGTTGACCATGGATTTCGCGCTGGGCGTGGCTGTAAAGCTCACGCACAACTTCAACGGCGAGTTCCCGAACTTCAGTGGGCGGGAAGATGCAAAAAAGGGGGGTCCCCAACGCAGTTTGCTGGTCCGCTGTGACTGCTCACAGCAGGAGGGGGGTGACGAACCATCTCCCGCGATGTGGGGTGGACGCTGGGAAGCGCGACCGACGGCCGCGTGCCGAAATGCTGAGGGGTCGCGATTGGCGCAGCCCGTGTGTACTCCCTGCATGGATCCCGATCGCACTGGCGCAGATGACGCAGCGACAGCTACCAGCCCCACTGGTACCGCAGAGGCGCAGCCGCGGGTGTGGCCCTCTCCCCAGACGCCAACGGCTACTGCGGACTCGGCCGCTGCGGAACCCATGGACACCCAGGCCGACCCCAACGCAGCGACACCTGCCAGCCCAGGTGTGTGCACCCTCGCTCAGTCTGCTGACGCTGTGCAGTTCAGACACCCTAGGTACACGTATTGCGCTTGAAATGAGGGGTACGTGGGTGGTGGGATCGCACTGGCGCAGATGACGCAGCGACAGCTACCAGCCCCACTGGTACCGCAGAGGCGCAGCCGCGGGTGGGGCCCTCTCCCCAGTTGCCAACGGCTACTGCGGACTCGGCCGTTGCGGAACCCATGGACACCCAGGCCGACCCCAACGCAGCGACACCTGCCAGCCCAGGTGGGTGCACCCTCGCTCAGCCTGCTGACGCTGTGCAGTTCAGACACCCTAGGTGTATTGCGCTTGAAATGAGGGGTACGTGGGTGGTGGGATCGCACAGGCGCAGATGACGCAGCGACAGCTACCAGTCCCACTGGTACCGCAGAGGCGCAGCCGCGGGTGTGGCCCTCTCCCCAGACGCCAACGGCTACTGCGGACTCGGCCGCTGCGGAACCCATGGACACCCAGGCCGACCGCAACGCGGTGACACCTACCAGCCCAGGTGTGTGCACCCTCGCTCAGTCTGCTGACGCTGTGCAGTTCAGACACCCTAGGTGTATTGCGCTTGAAATGAGGGGTACGTGGGTGGTGGGATCGCACAGGCGCAGATGACGCACCGACAGCTACCAGCCCCACTGGTACCGCAGAGGCGCAGCCGCGCGTGTGGCCCTCTCCCCACACGGAACCCATGGACACCCGGGCCGACCCCAACGCAGCGACACCTACCAGCCCCACTGGTGACGCGGAACCCATGGACACCCGGGCCGTCCCCAACGCAGGGACACCTACCAGCCCAGGTGTGGTGAGAATGGCTGAGGCAAAGGCGGTTGACCCGACTGGTGTTCAGCGAGGACCGTTCTACGACGCCGACAACAATCATCTGCTCACCAGGGACCACAGAGGACATATCATCGACAGCGCCATTGACTGCAGCGTCGGATCCGTTACTGAGCCAGGCGCGTGTCAGCCAGCACACCGGAGGCTGCTGGTGGACGTGCAGGCAGCTCCTACAGGTGTAATAGTGACTATGGCGGACGTGCAGGCGTACCTGCGGACTGCGGGGCTACGAGCCGTAGACGTGGAAGGCGACGGCAACTGTTGGCTCCACTGCGTTGGCTGGCACCTGCCACAAGCGGAGGGTGCTAAGCGGAGGTTGACTGGGGGTGGTCAAGTGCGTGTCCAAAACTGTCGGCAAGCCATACAAGCGTTCTACGAGATGCATCCGGAGTATTACAACTTTGACATGGCGGAAACCCGGGGCCAGCAAAATGCACATAGAGATTGGCATTATGTCTCCCTGTCCAAAATCCTAGCGCAGAAACGGCAGTATGACGAACCCGAGTTCTGGCACATCCTCGCCAACATGACGGCCCGCGTCATACAGCTGTACATCAGCTGGCCGCTGGCGGGCATGCAATGGCCGAGTGCCTCGGCTCCAACTCCAGAGGATTTCCCCAACAACGCGCCCTTCGCCATCGAGTTCATCTGCCCCCACGAGGGTGTGGTGTTGACTAGCCACGAACCTCTACGGCCGTGGAAGCTGTTGGAGCATCCCTATTGCGCGGGGCATTACATGCGCATCCTGCCGGATGATGAATAGCGTGTTAGTAGGCGCATCAGGGGAAAGGGCGTGGCGCAGCCCCCTAGCAGTAACATTCGAACTTATTTTAATGCAGATTGCAAACAGCCCCATAGATACACTGCGATAAGAATGCACGCTAAGGGGTAGGCCGCACGCTATAGTACAGGTTGCTCAGGAGACCGCACGCAGTATCCATTTGTGCGGGAAGTCCGTGGAAGCTGGGAGTACGAATCCTGTGGTGTATTTCCTGCCTGCTGGAGGCTGCTCCGCTCCGCGCCGAATCAGGCGCGTGGCGCGTGCGGCGCTCTCCCCGGCGCCGTGCCCTATGCTGCCTCATCTGCGGTTGCGAATCAGCGGCCACAGGGTGCGGCCTACCCAGTTGACAGTTGCAGGTACCAAGAGGGCATGCTTGCTTGTATCACATACGCTTGCGTAACGTTTGTCATGCGCATGTGCAGGGAAGACAGGCACGAAGACGAAGCGACCCCGGCTGGCCGCCTGTGATACCCATGACGATGGCTAAACGGCCAGCTCCGGTGGGGCTCCTTGAACAGTTCAACGACCTGGCGACGAAGATACACGCCGGTATATGCCCTAAGTCGGGCATGCACGCTTCACCCGGCGGGGAAGGATGGCTTCAGGGGAACTACGACATTCTCCTTGACAACGTGTTTAACAAGTGCGTGGCTTTCCAGCAGCTGGCTCCTCTGAGCCAGGAGCACACTGTGGCCAAGGGCAAATGCAGCCAGTGGATAAAGCAGAAGTTGCGCAATCTCAACAAGAAGTTTCAAACGCAGTGTGTGTCCCCTGAGAACTGCCGGCAGAATGTCCTCGGCGAGGCAGAACTATGCACCGCTTGTGCGCCAAAGGTAACGGCAAACATCACGGCCATGCTGCACTTCGACAGGTTTATCGCCGGCAATCCGCAGTGTACGGGACTCAGGGTGACCACGCCCGAGGAATCCAACGTCCTCCGTGCGAGATTCCCTGGGCCGTGGCAGCAGGCTGTTGATGCCGTAGCAGGGGGTCCCCCGGGTGCATTTCACCCTGCGGTTGCGAATCAGCAGCCGCATACAGTGGCAGCTGCTGCTTGCGGCAGGGTGGCGACGCATGCACCGCAGGTAGCGGCGGATCCTGCTGGCGCCGGGGTGGCGGCGCATGCACCCCCGGGTGGAGTTCGCACTGCGGGTACGATTCAGGCACCGCAGGTAGCGGCGGATCCTGCTGACGGCGGGGTGGCGGCGCATGCACCCAACAGACTATTGGGGATACGTGAACCACTATGCATGTTTTTAGACGGTGTTTTTCTGTTACTATTCTCGGTTTATAGACGACGGGTGACCTGCCACGTCATCATAACGCGCAGTGTAATGCAGACACGTGGCAGCCACGTAGGTTACGATATGCGTTTATGCGGTACGGTATGCCTTCATTATGCGGTTTGCCATTGTGGTTCGAGTGATCATCGAGCAATCAACGGAGAGAGATATCTTTTTTGGATTGGGTGTGTTCATAAACACAAGCCCCGCGTCAAAAACGCGGCTATACAACTATCATCACACGGGTATTGTTGCATGAACGGTGTATATTCGTTTAATTACAAGTAGAATGTTTGCTAGTGTTAGTAGTGTTACAATATATATATGTCGCAAAAGCCATAAGTCAGCTGGTCGTACAACATATCATAGCGTTACTATTACATTGCAAAGTACGTAAGTTGGCAAGCGATCTCGAATTAGTTCATTCCACGCCTTTCAGACGCCGGAAAGTAATGGTCTACTAATCTATCAGCTCCCAGTATACTCCGTCTTCGTCGTCCATTGCTTCCTGGCACATGAATATTTCGTAAGAACAACGCATACACGCGAAATGTTCGGTATGCTCATTTATCGCAACAAGATGCGAACCAGCATTAAACCATATGCGAACGTTTGCAGGAAGGTCACAATAATCGCATTTCATGACGAGTTTGCCTGAGCGTGGTCAGTTGTTAGTTGTTAGTGTCAAGCTGGGGTGGCACGATGGTGAGCGTAAGCAGCAAATGAAGGCTAAGTAAGAGGTATTGAGCTTGTATACCTGATCAACTAAGGCAATCGCAACTGATACAGTACTCGTCGAAAGGTGTCGTTTCGTCATTCTGGTACCAACAGACCAATAGGCGTACAACGTCGACTGGAATAACCATTAATCGCGGAGTCATCCACGCTTCACCCCATGCATATTCAGCGCGATCGGGATAGCGTTCCGGCTCTACCAATTCAAAAAACAGATAAAACCGAGTTCGTCGGGTAAAGCGCCACATAGCCCATATCAGATCATGCCTGTGAGGCATCGGCGGGCGGCGGAAAGGGCGGTTTGCCATCGTTCTCAAAGTCCACTGGTGCAAATTGCATTCGGGGCATGGTCGGTGCTCCATCTCATGGCGATTAATGGCATCTACATCGATACTGGCACGATTCCGATGCACACCAAACCTTAACACTGAAGGCATCACGAGTTTGTAGAGGCGCGTCGCTCACTCTCTGGTAGGAGGTGGCAGGGGTGGCACGATGGTGAGCGTAAGCAGCAAATGAAGGCTAAGTAAGATGAATTGAGCTTTTATACCTTAGTCGGAGTCGGAGTCGGACAGCAACTGTGGGACTTCGGTATCCTGCCAGAACTCGCAACCCGCGCCAATCTTGGGCCAACATTTGTCCGCGCCAATCTTATCTTGGCCAATCTTGTGATTGTTGGTTTCATCCTATTGGTTTGCGGCATTCACCTTGAGAGGCCCAAGCCCTCCTTGGCAATCTTTAAATCGCTTGAGGCCTTTAGGAGGATCATTTTCCATTTCTTCCTGGAAGACACACCGCTTCATCTTTGCATTATCAAGAATGGCGGATACCCATTACGTCCTGTTTGGGATTGTTCTTCCTTACATTCGGGAAATGCGTCAACTGCGTGAGGAATACTTTGTGCAGGCATGGGTCGAAGAACGTTTCTTGTGGGCGTTGGAAGAACAAGTTTTGACGTTTTCGGGCATGTTTGGTGATGTTTGGATGCCTGTAACTTTGGCTCACTATTTCTATGAATTACGTGATCTGCTCGAAGTCGATTGGGGGGATGTTCGTGATTGGGGAAATTTCTTGCAGATATTCCCTACCTCCAATTTTGAAGCCCCATATTACGATGATGAAGGGTTCCATTGGCAAGGACCTGGCATGTCAAACAACTTCAGATTCCGGCTAGACTACATCGATTTCGACGACTTCGCAAAACGGTGGCTTCGTGAATATCATTGGGCCTGGTACAACGGCTTTTACAACGAGCATGCAGATCCTCAATGGATCTACCCGTCGCGGTACGAGTTGTCTATGAGGCCTGCCTGCAGTCGATGCCGACGCATTGATATGGATCTTACCCGTATTGGCGACGGGTACATCTGCACTGACCTTGTCGACTGTCGGCGGATGACTCGTCTTGATTTGAATTGATGGTCGAATCTCAATCGGTGGCTTTAGCCACCACCCATCTATTCTAGAAAACAATTCTTCTCGATGCGGGCAACAAAAATATCATAAGTCACGTGTATGGTACAAGCAATGGTATAAGAACCCCGATCTTCACATTTTTAATAATCATTGTATGTTACATTATTACACAGTGGTTGTATTACACAGTGGTTGTATTACACAGTGGTTACATTCCATGTGTATTCTATTCAATTGTGCATTATGACTAATCGTGGCTAATCGTGCAGGGATCCCGCCGACGGATCCGAATCGGTTGAGTCGTCCAAATGATGGCCCCATTCCGAATCTGTGTCCTCGTCAGCTATTTCAAGCTCAATCACACTATCGCAAGCCTCCCGATCGACACAGATGTAGCGGTGTGGCATATCAGTTTCTCGGTCATCATTGCAACGTTCAAGAACTGTCCTTCGAGAACCGCAATCATGGCAACAAGCCCAGGTGTATAAGCGAGCATAAAATAGATTGCCATCTCCATCATAGGTAACTTGATTGCGAAACCAGCCGTTGTACCAGGCCCAATGGTGATCGACCAACCACCTACGCCGGAGTTCGGTTAAATCGCAATAGTGCATACCGCAAATCCAACGAGACCAGTTGCGAAAATAGGACGCCTCGCCGCGAAAGACATGTAAGTGCCTATAGCGAGACTGTCGAGCATATACATCGTCATCCTGCATTTCCACTGACCACACGTCAGGTCCACCAAAGTATATCGCAAGCGTTACAGGGAACACTGCCCGTCTTCTGACTTGATTTGTGGTAAAGGGGTACGCAAAATAGCGCGGCGAACGTTCACGTGATTCAAGAGCCCACAGAAATCGCTCTTCCACCCACGCGTGCAAAAAGGATTCCTCGCGTGAACGGCGTCTTTCCCGGATGACGGGAAGAACGCATTCGAAAAGGAGATAGTGGCCGTGGGCTGTCATCAGGCGGGTGGCTCTCAGAATGGTAGGAGGTGGCAGGGGTGGCACGATGGTGAGCGAAAGCAAGAAATGAAGGCTGAGTAAGAGGTATTGAGCTTTTATACCTTAGTCGGAGTCGGAGGACAGCAACTCTGGGATTTCGGTATCATCGGTATCCTGCCAGAACTCGCAACTCGCGCGGTCGACACATATGTATCGATGTGGGTAAGTCACTCGCATAACAAGTGAATCTGACCTTCCGCAATCATCGCAACAGGGCCGGTCGTATACACGAGCATAGACGAATTCGTTACCATCAGCGTCATAGTCAAGGAAGTTGCGAAACCAACCGTTGCACCAGGCCCAATGGTGATCATATAACCATCGTCGGTGGAGTTCGTTAAAACTGCGATACAAATTCATACCGGAAATCCAACTAGTCCGATTAAAGTAGGACGCCTCATTGACTCTTAAGCCGCCGACGTCGTCGTTCGCAATTCTCCGAGGATGAAAAAAAACCGCGCAAGTGTCACAGGAAACACAATGATTTCTGAGGTAAACGTGCCAGGGATATCGGGGCATGTAATGCGTACTCGTGTTTCAAGGGCCCACAGAAATCGTTCTTCTACCCATGCGTGCAAAAAGCATTCCTCGCGGGAACGGCGTCTTTCCCGGATGGCGGGAAGCACAAAACGGAAAAGGACAATGTAGTAGTCTGGCATCTGGGTGTGTCGCTCACTGGTAGGAGGTGGGGTCTATCGTGAGCGAAAGCGAGAAATGAATGCTGATGAAGAGATAGGCAGGCTTTATAATGCGTGACATTTTACAAACCAACGTAAGACATGTTACATAAAAAGTACAAATCTCACCCTACTATTTTCAAAAGGTCATCTCACAATGACACAACCTCGTTGCATATCGAAGACTATGAACAAGGATGCCGTGAAAGCAAGTTTTATATGACCATGCAGACATGTGGTGTTTGTTCCATCCATGTGATACGCGTTCCCAAAGATTCCTTGGGCGTCCGAACAATCTCAGTGCAAGGAAAATGAACTAGGTAAAATGAGTGCAAGGAAATCAAACGTGGTAATACCACGATAGTTCAACATTAGATATTCACAATATATACTATTGTTTTACAACTTCTATATACAAGTTCATCGGACTGATCGAGTTATTCACACATCTGGTCGTCATCATCGGACAAGGACGACAAAGAGGCTTCCTCGTCCGAACTCTCACCCTCTTCAGCCTCCGCGTTCTCTTTATCCTCTTTATCCTCTTTATCCTCTTTATCCTCTAATGGCATGATTGCGTCGCGCAGTAAGAGTTTGGGTGTTCTATGCTGGGGCGGCTCAAAGCTCTTTGACATGTCGCTGGCGATGACTCGTTTGACCAACAAGTCATATTGCTCACCCGGGATCCATCGCTGCGTGCTTGCATTGATCTTTCGGCGCTCCTCTTCCGTGTCCCAGTCCCATGCTACTAATACTTCGCTTGGTGTATACGGCGCCACCTGCTTGGTACGTTGATGCAGCCGGAAACTTTCAGGTTTCGATGCCTTCTCCTTCGAAAGCCGGGAGTCTGCATTCTGGGCCTCCTTTTGGGAGGCGCTCGTGAGCTTAAATGTACCACAAGTCAACCACCGCAAACATTTTTCTCCTGCACCAGAAAGAAGATAAAAGAGATATTAGATTGACATAAAACGTTGTGATGTTAAAAGCAGGTTGCGCGCGCAATCACATCAACAAACATTTCTCACCTTTCTCATTTAGCAGCTGCTCTTGTACCTCACAAAGGTACAGATATCTCGACCATCCTCGGCTCCTTCCCAGAGCGATACGAAACGGGTATTCCGTCCGGGCAGTCTTCTCGGATTCGGGAGCAATCAACACAGCCATGCTACCTTTCTTCATCTTGCTGTAGCTCACATCGTAGTCCGGGTCGTCAGTTTCTCCCAGAATGTATTGCGCAAGATGATCTCGAGCTCGTCTTCCAATGGTATTTTTTGTGCTCCGATGTAGATAGGACGAGGTACTGGGCGCACGTGAACCGCTACGGAGTCCCGAAGGCCCTGCACGTAATCAGCCAGTTGTGCATCCGTGTATCCACGTTCAATATCATTCGTATCAGCCATTGGCTCATCGACAATCAGTACTTCCGCATCTCGCCCGTTCGCGCTCAAAGCACCCGAAGGAACAGGCATCATGGGTCCAGTAACCTCAAAGGGAGCCTCGTGCAGCACCCACGTTGTCTTCTCTTTCAGTTCGAACGTTCCTGCCGCAATGTCACGTTGCATTTGAACATACCCTTCAAGAAAAGTATTTGCGCGCTTGGCTAGAAATTGAAGCCGCTCCGCCTCCTCGGTGGTTGCGACATCTGCAAAACATAACCCGAGAAACTAAGAAGGCCACTTACATTTGAAATATGACAAATCAAATCGTAATCGCTAGCAGTGCAGTGCTTACCTCGAATGCATAAGCAAAGATTCCTCTGGCATTGAATGACAAGATCCTCGATCTCCTTCAATGGATTGCTCGTAGACTTCCTGGAAGTTGCAAGCTGCTTCGCTTGTTTCCGTGCGCTCAATTCGTTAATGGATTTAGGCTCGACAAAGCATGGTGAGCCCTCGGGCAGGCTGCTCTTAAATACCTTCACCCCACCTTCCTTTGGAAGCCAGACTGGATCGAATGAATAACGTTTCGCCTGCACTAACACGTCGCCGGTGGGGCCAGAAAAAATCTTGAATGCATGTTGGAAGCTGACATCGCGCACTTCGTTATAGCATCCATGCATCCAGCCCTTGACATCGTGCACCTCATCGATCAGTTGACATTCCGGAACTACTCCATCCTTAAAGCAGTTCCTAGCCACCTCCATCAAATGCTCGATATCCCAAACGTTCAGCCTCCTCAAAGCCACAGAAAACCTTGAAAACATCTGATCGATATTTTCGTGTGTATGTCCCACGATCAGATAGTTGATCTTCACCTTGCGGAATACCCCACGTTTGACCAGCATGGCACAATAAGCAATCAAGAAGTGGCTCTTATTGCTGCTTACATTGTCCAATTGTAGATACAATACTTCCGGTAACGGATGCCCACCCGATCGTCGATGCTCATGAACTCGTGCTACTGCCCGCTGTATGACGTTCGCAAGATAGTTCGAGTTGTCAGAGTAGTTATGACTGAAATTGAATTCCATAAAACGACCGATGCCTTCGATGAGTATCCCCATGCAGTGGGTATCTATCAATGCCTTATTGTCTTTGACCCAAGAGGGCATTCGACGAAAGTGAGGCAATTGTGTGGTACGTTGTGTCATGCCATCGATGATCATGGTAGTATATTTCCACCACTTCGCGTTGCCTTTTGCTGCGCTGGATTTCTGAATGTGTTTGTAGTACTTCTCCCGTTCAGCCCTTGCATCCAGTCGATGAGCTTGCAAAAGATTTTCGATTCGTACTGCAACGCAAACACATTCAGGTAAGTGGTCACGTGTATGAACAAGCAGTGTTTTCTTTCTGAACATACCTCTTACGAACAAGATTGGGTTTTCTTTCTAACATACCTCTCATTTCGGCCGGGGCGACTTGCTTGTGAAGCTTTGCGGTCGAGCAGATCTTACACTCCGAGAACTTGCAAATCTTCGGACACTTAAGCCACTTGAAGTGTTTTCTCCAGATCGTATACCAATATGGCTCACTGACCTTGAATCTCTCAGAACCAAAGGCTGGAAGCTCTTCGATAAACTTTTCGTAGACGTCAAGCTTTGTCATTCCTTGAGGCAGATGTGTTTCTTTCTTGTCCGGTTGATGTTGACCTTGCTCTTTGGCAATCTTCTGCAGAAAGGTTTTCGCTGCTGAAACCTTTAGAGAGTTTTTTGGAATATATGACAAGCCCTGTACTTGCACTTGTTTGCTATTTCCGTGCAGCCTGAAAAGGGAAAAATGTATATTATTATAATGAATCTGATGCAAAGAATGGGCGCCTATATGAAAACTGTAAATTGGTTTACCTGTTATGTTTTCTTCCGGCAAATAAATCCTTTATTAGCTTCGTCAGCCGTCCATGAGATATCGGCAAACATTTCTCATAAAACTTGCGACACACACGCTGAGAGCCAATGGCAAATTTGAGAACTGGTGCATCTTGATCTGAAAAGTCGGACGACTTTTGAAGGGTAGATATGATCCATTGTCTCTGCATTCCTTGAATACTTTTCTCTTTAGGAGATGCCGCGTTCAAGGTCCAGCGAGAATTCAGAGCGAAGATCCTTCACCTCTTGTTTAGAAATATTCGACGAACATAACCTCTTACAGCGACATGAGAAATTGAACACATCATTCAATGAAGGAGCTAAAAGTAAGTCCTGCAACCAAAATGAATGCAAATTAGTTTTCTGCTAAAGTCGCCAAGCTGAAGGGCGTGGGCTGATGAGTCGCCCGCTGGAGTCGCCGCGCTGAAGGGCGACTCATCCGCGGATGAGTCGCCCGCTGGAGTCGCCGTGCTGAAGGCGACTCATCCGCGGATGAGTAAGCGTCGCTGCGTCAAGGCGGATGAAGCAAAGCACGCAAACCATGAAAATCGAACGGAAGCGTTTCAGTTCATCGAAAGTCGTCTCTTCATGAACTTGAGCGCCATCGAAATGAATCAGGTGTGTCTCAATCATGCCAGATTTCTCAGGTGCTTCTCAGGGCTTACATACTCAAGTGTTTAGGGAGGGTTTACGGTCGGCCAGCTATAGTCATGATCCGTGCAATTCGTTTGCGCACGCAGCTTGGGAATGAGCAGAACAACATTGACGCCTACATGAAGCACCGCAACATCACGGATATCATTCTTGGCATGCGAAAACACGTGGAGAAACTGATGGCTGACCCCAGCGAGAGAGACGCTGCAATGAAGAGGTTTGAGAACCTGATTTTCAGTCAGGTGCCGCCGAAGCAGACCTTGAATCCCGAATTCGAAACGGCGCTGAAGACGCAGGTGTTCAATCACCAGAAGCTGAATGCAGACATCAAGAAGAACCCGCATTGGGCTGCTTGGGCTATCTCGGTGCAATCGCACAAGTTGTTCGAACAACTTCAGAGAGGTGCTGCCATTTTTTGTGAATCCCGTCTCAACATTATTGTTATTTGCTCTTAGGTGTTTTTTGCAGTAGCTAACTGACGATTTGGTATTTCATGTTTTCGCTTTCAGTGATGAAGGTCCACAATGAAGGGAAGCTAGAGGGAGTTGACCCGGACGATGAAGACGCCACGGAGACGACCTTGGCCACGGTTGGGTCATCTCGCAATAAGCCCAAACGTAAACGTTCAAGCGGTATGTCGACCGGCACAACTGACCTCAACGCACCAACGACCAAGCAGCCTAAATGGGACCCCACATCCGGAAAGCCGATCGTCTACCATGATCTGCCGAAGGGGTTCTATGATACCTGGGCCCCCTTGACCGAAGGACACTTACGTGAGATCACTGAGCTCGTCGACGAAGCCGTCATCGAACAGAAGTACACGGTCAAAGATATGATCAACCGTATCGCCGAGATCAAGACTCTCAACAATGTTCGAGAGAACCTAATGCTGCTTGCCTCAGATGCTCATAAACGATTCAACATAACACACTCCTTGGAATCGACACCGGCCTACCGGCAACTGAGCTTTCTCAAGAAAAACCGGCATTCTATGCAGAACTTTCTACAAACACAACCGAGAGGGTTCGAAAACAACGTATACGACATAAATGCACCCTGCTTCATTGCTTACCTAGATGAAGATGGGTATCCCATACCTAAGGAAAGGAAACCAGTGGACGCTGTCGTGGATGCCGATGCTCCCGAGTCGAAGTTCTGGGATCGTAAGATGACCTACGGTGAGCTGGATGGCGAGATCAATACGCTGCAAAAGAAGCTTGACAGCTTTACGTTTCCCAACCCAGAACACGACTGGAAGAAGTTTTGCGACTATTTCCCAGGGGCTGGGGATGAGAGAGAAATACGTACATTACTGAAGGTAATTTACCTAAGTTGCGCCCTCTGATCGTCCTTCACGATATCTGATTTTCTCATATCGGCTTGCGTGTTCAATTAACGACGGGGTTTGTTTACAACTGTACCAGGCGGGAGTGGTGCCCCCGAAGGTCTCCTGCAAGAACGAGCAGGAGAACCGGAAATTTCAATTTGAATCACGGCCTGCAAAAGAAAAACAGCGGCACGAGGCGAAGATAGAGAAACTGATCAAAGAAATTCCGAAGGATATAAAGTTCTACTGGAATAATATCGAGAGCGCTGTGTTGCTGAAAATCGGATCGACGACAGCATCGACTGCGGAAAATCTCCTAAAGAATCTTCCAGGTGCGTATCTCGGTTTTATATTCCATTTGTGCACCGTAGCTATGTAATTACTAATCGTTTACATTGCACACAGGTGTGAGTTATCGAATATTGTCAAACGTTCCTGAGGGCCAGCAAGTCGACGATGATGACTACTTCTACACTCACAAGATTCCGCAACTGGTTTTCAAGAAGGACTTTCTTCTGGAGCCCGCATCACCTGAATCCTTCACGACTCTTCCCAGGCTTCCATTTACCGGTTTCATTATGGATTGCGAGTATGCTCTGGACTCGAACAAGAGATGGATCCCGAAACCTCTCTTAGCAGGAGAGTTCAAGCAATTCCTACAAAACTTCAACACTTTGACCACGTGTGATGATTGGGTAGGGGAGTAGTATGTTGTAGCGTTTGACGACAAAATTTTCCCCCACCAACAAAACCCTAGGCTGCGCCTAGGGTTGGGGGAAAAATCTTATCGCCAAACCCTACAACATACTACTACCATCCAAACCCTAGACAATTCCGGTGAATTTATCCGGTCCGGTGAGCTTCCGGTGAGCTTCCGGTAAATTTATCCGGTCCGGTGAGAGTTTCCGGTGGAATAAATATAAACATGATAAATTTGATAAAATTAAAAAAGAATTTATCATAAATAAAATAAAAATAATAAAAATAATAAATAGTAAATTTGTTAAAATAAATCTAAAAGTTACGACACTACCAAATTTTCTTCTTCTATCAAAGTTGTTGTGTAAGGAATAGGAATCAATTCCATAACAAACCTAAATTGTAAACCAACTGTTAAAATTGTATTTTCGCCTGATTGAAAATATGCTTCAACATTATTTGGAGCAAGAATACTTGTACCGGTCAACATATTATATGTATTTCCCGTAACATTAATAGTTGAAATTCTTACAATATATTGTGTACCTATAACGTTATTGATATTTGCAATACTATGTTGAACTTTGAATTTTGTAAGAACTACTTGGGGGTCCGTCATATTGTGATCAGCCGCTGATAATGTAAAATCAAAATAATTTATGAATGAGGTGTCAAATTTTAATATTCTCATTCCTTGACCACTTTCAACCAATCCTTTTTTACATTGTGCATAAGTCAATTTATCAACTAAAATTAAAGTGTCCGCCTGAGCCGTGGTACACGAAACGCCCGTTGTAATGGTAGATTCTGCACTTAATACTCCGTTCAATGTAACATCTGCATTAGCCGTAGCCGGAGAAAGAATTGCAGGAGCACCGCCGGGAACCGCGGGTGTTTCAGCCCATTTTGAAGTTTGAACGGGGTTGTAAGTTTGTCCATTAACGGTTGTACATTGTAGATTTTTACAAATCAAATCTTTACCAAAAGACGCCATTTTAATTTTATAATATAGAATAAATATAAGATATAAATTTATAATTTAAAATCAGGTTTAATCCAACTTAATATTCCCGAACCCGGAGTTGTTATAACTTTACTTTCCATACACACACCTATAATTCCAACATTATTTGTAGTAATTTGTGAAGAATTGACTGAACCTCCCGAAGCACAACCTAACATTTGACCTTTGACATAACTTCCATCAATAGCTTTGCAAGTTGTAAATCCTTTTGTACAAACAAAACAAGAATTCACTGTGTTTGAATTTTGAACACAAACACCAATAGGCATACAATTTTGATTAGATTGACTTGCCGACGCTGAATATATATTTACACCATTTACATCTGAAAAATTATCAGAAAATTGAACAATATCACCAGCACTTATTGTTCCTCCAGTATTATTTTCAAAAGTAAATACGTCACCTGTATGAGGAACCGGACTTGTTGGTAATGTTGCCGTATATGCATTTGTCAAACCTGTCAAAGGAATTCCTGAGGTAGTCAATGATGATGTTGGCGTTGTATATGCCCAGTCTATGCTACTTACAAGTCGTATAGCACTACAATCCAAATCACCGCTTAAATTAATATTATTTCCAGAATTACCGACAGCCAAAACTTGGCTCAAACTACCAATACTTCCAGAATTTATAGCACCAGATTTTATTTCGCCCGAAACTGAATCATAATATAATTGTAAACTTTCTAATGTAACATCAGGACTTGGTCTTATAGGTTTTACCGTAAATGAACTAGGATTTATAGAATTTAATTCAACACCGGTTGCATTTATACAAATAGTATTGTTGACGGACGAAGTTCCTCCGGAATTTTTATTAGCATATGAACCTAATGAAACTGAATTTAGACCACTAAAAACTTCGCCTGCAAATCTTCCTACAGAAACAGATTCTACACCGGCGTTTGATTGTCCGGAATCATCTCCTAAATTGACCGAATAATTTCCAGCTTGGTCATATCCACTACCTGAACCTAAAGCCAAAACATCAATTCCACAACCAAATGAGCCAGCATTTCTGCCTATCAATATTGCCCGTTGTGCATTTATATATCCATCATCATTTGTTGTTTCGCCAATACGAATTTTACCATCTTGAGTACCACCTCTTATCCTAATCAAAGCACCATCAATTTCATCTTGATTTATCGTAAATTTTCCAGTTCCGGTAAAAGAAATATCATTTGTGGTAGTTGTACTTCCTTGGTCGGTAACAGATTGTAATGTTGAAGTATCAGGTTGCACCGGTAAATTAGTCAGTTGACTTCCGTCACCAATAAACGAATTTGCTGTAATGTTAGTCGTTGTGATAGGAGAAATGTCACAAACATTTTGAAGAGATTGATTTTCGGCAGGATACGGTAAATTTTGAAGCAAAGAACCGTCACCAATAAATTTACCGGAATTTAAAGTAATATCACCGGTGTTTAAAATAAGAGGTCCATCATTTAAAAGTACACCGGCTCCAAGTGTTTCTACATTCAATGTGGTTTGCATAAAAGACCATTCATTTATACCGGTGTCTCCAATTTTCAAGCGAGTTTGAGAAACTGGGTCATTTGATTTAATTTGAAAAGAACTATCAAGTTCATCTAAACCTATCGAAAATTTTGATTTACTTGCAGGATTATTTAAAATAAAATCATAAAAATTAATATTATTCACTAAATTTAAATCACCGTCAGTTTGTAATTTCATGAATTCTCTTTGATTATTTACATCAGAATTATCAATAAAATCGATATCATTTTGATATAAAAAATCTGAAGCCATATGAATTGTTTGGCAAGGATTTGAGTTATCTCCAATTTGATTTACATTTAACTGATTAATTGTTAAGGGGTCGGGAACGGTTGGATTAGGGTCAGGGTCGGTTACATTGTTTAAAGTTTTAAGAAATACATTTTTGCCGAAAGAACTCATTATATATTATATAATATTATAAAATTTTAGGGTTTTATTTTAAGATTTCTGTTTACATCATAATAAATTTGTCCACCTTGTAAATTTCTTGTTACGCCATTTACTACAAAAGTTGCATCATCAGTTGACCCGGGTAAACCAAAAAATCTAACGTCGCTGATAAATTTGCTTTCGTCAGTGGGAAATATATGTAGAAGTTTATCTTGGAGCCGTCGCAAAAAGTTCGAGTGTCACAAAGTGGTCACATGCATAATGCAACATTTACAACTTTTTGGAGTTGTGTGACCTTTTAAGGTCAATTGTAAGACTCGGAGTGAAAAATTGTTTTCAAAAAAAATATTTTCCGGCTCGCCGGCGGCCAAAATCGATGGTTTTTGGCCTGAAAAGGCCATTTTGAGTGCGCGGGTGCTAGAGGATTTCCCGTCGGTGTCCGAATCGCGTGTTTGAACTTCGTGGGACCTTCCAAGGACCATCACGGGTCACTTAGTGGAAGAAATGATGAGAAATTTTTGTTTGGGGTGCTCGCCTGGGACCAAAATGGCCGTTTCTGGGGCCTGAGCAGGCCATTTTGCGTGCGCGGGGCTATAGGATTTCAGTTAGGTATCCGAATCGCGCGTTTGAAGTTCGTGGGACCTTTCAAGGACCATCACGAACTACTTAGTGGAAGAGATGATGAGAAATTTTAATTTGGGTGCTCGCCGGGGGCCAAAATGGCCGTTTCTGGGGCCTGGGCAGGCCATTTTTCGTGCGCGGGGCTATAGGATTTCAGTTAGGTATCCGAATCGCGCGTTTGAACTTTGTAGGACCTTTCAAGGACCATCACGAACTACTTAGTGGAAGAAATGATGAAAAATTTTAATTTGGGTGCTCGCCGGGGGCCAAAATGGCCGTTTCTGGGGCCTGGGCAGGCCATTTTTCGTGCGCGGGGCTATAGGATTTCAGTTAGGTATCCGAATCGCGCGTTTGAACTTTGTGGGACCTTTCAAGGACCATCACGAACTACTTAGTGGAAGAAATGATGAGAAATTTTAATTTGGGTGCTCGCCGGGGGCCAAAATGGCCGTTTCTGGGGCCTGGCAGGCCATTTTGCGTGCGCGGGGCTATAGGATTTCAGTTAGGTATCCGAATCGCGCGTTTGAACTTTCGTGGGACCTTTCAAGGACCATCACGAACTACTTAGTGGAAGAAATGATGAGAAATTTTAATTTGGGTGCTCGCCGGGGGCCAAAATGGCCGTTTCTGGGGCCTGGGCAGGCCATTTTCCGGGTTTTATGGTTTGTGCTACATGTAGGTCAAGGATAACATCGAATTTGCAAGCAACCCATGTCCGTTGCATTCCTATGGGGTTTCGCATTATGATTGCAAGCATATTGGACCATTATAACCCATCAAAGATTAAGTTACACAAGTGCAGCTAGGATACGTTGATGCTCCGGCTCCGGTACTATCAAGTAGTCCCGCCCGCCTACTTTGCGCTTCCTCAGAGCCACTTCCACACACACTATATGATGTGAGTACGTCAAACATTTTCTGCTATTGTCTACAAAGTACTCCGTGCATGTGCTTTCATCCCTCCATTCCAAAAATCTGCCTTCAACAACGAACTCGCCAGGGGTAGCATGCACTCCTGCCCCTGCACTCCCCCCACACCCGGTGTGTAGTAGTCGTCCTTGATGCCGTCCGCGTCTAGCACTTGATGCACTCCACCTAGCGCCTTCACCAAATAATATTGGTGGTTCTCATCTCCCCCCGATGAGCGTGCAAAGATGCTTCCTCGTGAAACCTCCACTTGCGCCACGTCGTGCGCCTCCTCCGCTGCACGCATCCTCGTTCGCCGCTCTTCCCCTACCGCCTCCGCCACCATCGTGAAAGGCACCCATTCATCCACATGACTCTTATGATGGCACCCTTCACTATCCGGTTGCGGGTGCTCACATTGTGCGTAGCAATAATCGCAATAACATGGACGATCACGCTTCAACCCAACCAGTAGGCCAACTCCCGCCCGCACCGAGTGCAACGCCAAGGTGCCATCCACCGTCTTGAAGCCCTGGCCCGACTCGTCGACATCGCCATCCTCCACCAAAAAGAAGAACCGCTGCCCAAATGCCGAGCGCCGGTTGGATCCTTGGTCCTTCGCAAACCGCAATCTCTCCAGGCAGAATTCATACAAATCCCTTGCATTCAATATCTTTCCATACCACTTATCCGTTGTTGCCATTACCGCCAAACTAGCCTCGTGCTTCACCGCAACTCCCATTGCATCTTGCTCGCCTCGTGCGTGGGATGTCTCAAAAAAGTTTCGTTGGCACGGTATGCCAAGCCCTCGTACCCATTCCATCGGGCGCCCGCTCTCCACCACATCCGCAAAGGCCGTGCCGCATTTGTTCTGCGCCGCACTCCCATCCGCCCACTCGTGAATGAATTTTGGGAGGGGCAAACCTCTTTTCTGAAAGTACTCCTTGACGATGAGTTTACGCATGTGCTGGATGGCACGGTGGCTATGGGGCATGTCGTTGCCCATAAAGTACAGGTAATCCTTCACAATGATAGGATTCTCCTCCGTGGACTCCACCCCGTCCACCTCCTTTACCGCATGCCGCCATAGCACGCAGCATAGTAGCGAGGCCTGCTTCACAATCCAATGCAAGGATTGGATTGCCCGTGGAATGTTCAATGCATGGTTCTCGCTGAAGTCGAAAAGAAGGAGGCAATGGCCCAAGGGCAAATTCTCCTTGCACTTGTTGAACATGTTCATCGTGTGTTGGGCCATGAAGCAATGGTATGGATATGGCTTTAAGAATGGACAGGTTTGCCCACTCACCCCGGCTAGTTCTTTCACCGCCCAGTCCCCATCTGCATCCTTCCGCACGAACTTGCCCGCGCACGAACACTTCTTGGACTCCCCCGGTACATGCCCCAGCATACACCCTTGTAACTTGGACACGAGCTCCCCTACCGGAGTCTTCTTCTGCACAAACTGTACTCGGTGTTTGTTCTTCCCGTCGTCGTCAGTTCCCACCACCGCGCTCTCGTAGGTACTCCACTCCACCTGCTGGCCGGCCTTCCCTATCTCCGCCTCGCACAGCTTCAGGTTTCGCAACCCCCCGCAATCCTCGCACGACCCGTCCAAGCAAGGCATAGCGTGAAACTCCGCAGGCTCTCCGTCTGCCCCCGTTGGCTTCGGGCACAACAACGACGCTACAAACTTTGACGTCGACGAGCCAACCTCGCACCGCCCGCAGACCTTGTCCGGGAACGCCTCTGTCGGCTTTCGATTGGATAGAACTGCCCTCTGCCCCCCTAGCAGAGGGCAACACGTCCTATCCTCGCACTCGCACTTAGAGTGCAATACCTCGTGCGCACGGTTGTATGCTGTCAATGCCAACCGGAAGTCCTCGTGATATCTGCAGCAGCAGGATATCGTGTCCCTCCGGGTAAGCCTGCGCACTTCCTTCGGCTTCTTCTGCTCGAAAGTCCTCAAGCCCACCTTCACATCAGGTTCCTTCTTCTTGAACCTTCTGAACACCTCCAGCTGCGTCATTTCCAGCCACTGCTTTGAGGCCTTTTCAACTCTCCCGTCTTCACGTCGAACCTGTATGACATCCCTTTTGCAGGTGGACACCCGCGTTATCCCTGGGCTGAGCCAGAAGTCCCTTATTTTCTGCAACACTTCGGCGTTCAGGGCGTCCTTTGCCTTCTTCTTCACTTCAGTCACCAAGCCCTTCAGCAGCCCGCTTCCTCGCCTTGCTGCCAGCTCAAGGCCGATACCAGCTTGCAAGTTCCGGTGCCCTAACTGCCCTGTGGTTACCACACCGACTTTTATGCCTAAAACTCCGGCGACGTCTTGCACTGTTTCTGACGCCCCTCCCCCAAACGCCATCGCTGCTCCTGCCAGTTGAATGTCGCGGTCTAGTTTGCAGCGGCTGCTTGCGAGGGAGGCGAAGGCCGCACGTAAGCTGCTCACTATGCCCATACCCACGCGATCCTCTGGTGCACGCATGCCACCACGCACCGCTGTTTGAATGCCGCTGTCCAACGTTTGCACATAGTTCGCGAGCGCTCCTGGTATCAAATCGTCACGCGCGTTCTGAAATACCCCCTGCAGCTTCTTGTTCCAGTGACTTTTGCTTCCCCGCGGGATACCGATAGCAGCGGTAGCGCCCGATCCCCCCTCTTCAGGGACCCGATCAGGGATATCCACTCGCAAACGCTTCCTCGCGCGAGAGTCCGCCTGACGTCGCCTTGCTGCAGCGCGCCGTTTCGCAACAGTGGATACTGGCGTCGTCCCAACTGCAGGCGACGCTATACGCGATTCCACAGCGGGCGGTCTAGGGGATGCCACAGCGGGCGCCACAGCGGGCGCCACAGGGTGCGCCACAGCGGGCGCCACAGGGGGCGCCACATCCAACCAGTACTTAGCGAAGGCTGTGATGCGTGAAGCAAGTTCCACGCCACGCTCTACATCTGCTGCATCCACCGGGTACACCTCAGGGAAATCATGCGCCTCTTTGCCAAGGCTTCGCAACAACGGCAGTAAGTCAACTAACACTCGAAGAGAAGACATTGTCCCGCTAGCTGTTGGGTGTGGCAAAAGCCACAGGTGGGAACCTATGCAATTAGTTCCCCCCTTAAAGTCTAAATCAGTTCCATACTGCAGTAGTAGGGCGGTCCGCTGCTGTACTCTCTCTGACTTTGTTTTTAAAAAGCAGTTCCCAATTCACCCCCCTATAATCGTCCAGGCCCTCTGCTTCCATCAAGACATCCCAAGCGCAAGGTAGACAAGCGAGCGCGTACTGGTAGTCGGTAATATCGTAAAAATAGCAATCAGGTCCAAACCATACGTGCACTCTTGCTCTCCTATTGCAATAGTCGCACTTCATGATACTTGAGAGTTTAAGTCTTTCGAGTTTGCACTTTCGCGTCCGGTGTTATGCCCGTTCAGGTCTTGTTCACGCATACACGCATCACCGGCCGCGAGATCTAAGCTCCGATGTGACTGGACTGATCTCGCGGCCGGTGAAACTTTTCTTCATACACGTCAGATAATTATACGCAATGGTATAATTGCGTAGAAGATGTCACCGGCCGCGAGATCAAAGTCTCCCTGTGACTGGATCGATCTCGCGGCCGGTGAAACTTTTCTTCATACACATCAGATAATTATACGCAATGGTATAATTGCGTAGAAGATGTCACCGGCCGCGAGATCAAAGTCTCCCTGTGACTGGACCGATCTCGCGGCCGGTGAAATTTTTCTTCATACACATCAGATAATTATACGCAATGGTATAATTGCGTAGAAGATGTCACCGGCCGCGAGATCAAAGTCTCCCTGTGACTGGCCTGATCTCGCGGCCGGTGAAGCGCATGCGCATTTTCAAAGCTTTGCAAGTTAGCGGTTTGGCGAAACTGCTCACAAGTTTGTCAGTTGTTTAGTAACACCTAGTTACTAAAATCTTCTATATACTTATACTCTCAATACTTATCGAGAAAAAAATGGCCAGTCGTGGAAATAAAGCGCTTTCAAGAGCCTTCGGCGCGGAAGCGCAACCCAAGCGGAGCAAAGTCTCTCTGTTCCCCCCTCGCCTAGGATGCGTGGTGCCCGATTGCCCGCACATTGGAAAGGCACCACTGGTCGAAGTGCAGGCGACGAAGTGCACTCTATGCCAGGGCTTTTTTCACAGGGGTTGCGGCACGGAATCTCCGCAGTACAAAGGGGAATGCAAGCGCTGCGGGGACATTACCCGCGAGCACTGCCTGTTTTGCGGGAAGGGTGCAGCGCAGGGCGCTTCTGTGGGCCACGCCTGCAGAATTTGTAAACGCGGGTTTCACGGCCGTTGCGCGGTTGGCATCGGGGTGGAGATGGACGATATGGCTTCTTGCCATCGGTCCAACTGTAAAGGCCCGTTTCACGGGCTGTACAAAACGGAACCTGCGTTTTTTGACAAGCAGCCCTCCGGCTCATTGGCCTTGCCAGCACAGGAGGCAGCAGGGGAGGCGATCGCGGGAGGGGATGCTGCACAGCAGGCGGCAGGGGAGGCGATCGCGGCAGCAGGAGGGGAGGCTGCACAGGTGCCAGCACCTGTGCAGGCAGCAGGGGAGGCGCATGCGGCAGCAGGAGGGGAGGCTGCACAGAAGCCAGCAC
>LGRX02014703.1:0-12743 GCA_001247695.2 Cymbomonas tetramitiformis | reverse complement strand
TGTGTTATGCCTTTGCTAGGATATGTGTGTATCTTTGTGTACATGTGGTATGCCTCTGCTAGGATATGTGTGTATCTTTGTGCCAGTGTTATGCCTCTGCTAGGATATGTGTGTATCTTTGTGTGCGTGTGGTATGCCTGTGCTAGGATATGTGTGTATCTGTGTGTGTGTGTGCTAAGATATGTGCTTGAGTATGTGTGCATCTGTGTATGCTTGTTGGGTTATGCCTATGCTAGGATATATGTGTATCTCCGTGTACGACTTTTATGCCTATGCTAGGATAGGTGTGTATCTCAATGTGCGTGTGTTATGCCTGTGCTAGGATATATGTGTATCTTTGTGCCAGTGTTATGCCTATGCTAGGATATGTGTGTATCTTTGTGTGCGTGTGGTATGCCCGTGCTAGGATATGTGTGTATCGGTGTGCGCGTGTGATATGCCGTGCTAGGATATTTGTGTATCTCTTTGCATGTGCTATGCTTGTGCTAGAATATGTGTGCCTGTTGTGTTATGCCTATGCTAGGATACGTGTGTATCTGTGTGTGTGTGTGTGTGTGTGTTATGCCTCTGAATATTGTGCCTCTGAGTATGTGTGTGCCTGTTATGTTATGCCTATGCTAGTATATGTGTGCCCTACCAAATAGGGACGGGTCCATGTGATTCACAAATCACATGGACTCCACGTGGACCTCACGTGGACCCCCGTGGACTTGGAATGGACCTCGCATGCCCCAAATGGCCAGACATTTCTCCCTAGGGGTCCATATGGGGTCCATTGAAGGTCCATGTGGGGTCCATGCGGTTTTCGGTCACATGGACCTCACATGGACCCTCCCTACGGGTCCATGTCGGGTCCATGTGGGGTCCATGTGATACCCCTCACTGTGTACGTAGCATGTGGACCCCACATGGACCGGTGAGGACCACATGGGTCCGATGGTCAGACATTCCTACGGGTCCATGCGACGCATGGACGCCACATGGACCCCGCATGGACCAATAGGTATAATCGCATGGACTTCACGGGGACCTCTCGGTTATCATCACATGGACCCCACATGGACCGGTAAGGACCACATGGGTCCGATGGTCAGACATTCCTACGGGTCCATGCGACGCATGGACCTCGCATGGACCCGTAGGGAATGCATCACATGGACCCAGCATGGACCCCGCCCGTTTGGGCGCTCGCTCGATGGGTCCATATGATTACTCAGCAGGTCCATGTGATTATTAAGCGGGTCCATATGATTGTCTTGCGGGTCCATGTGATTATTTAGCGGGTCCATGTGGGCATTAGCACCTTAAGGGCGAATTGCCATACTGCTCGTACTGGTCCTGTTTTATAGGAACTTATTTTCACGTTTTCGGCAATAACTCAAGTTCTAGACATCCATTTGCCACGATTCTTCGCATATCTTATATTGCGGAACTAGGTGGATGATATGACACTTCATTATCACTCGCACCGTATGTGCACACATGAATATATGTGACCCATCATCACCATACTTAAGAAAATTCTGTTGAACAACTGTTGGGGGCATTTTTGGGCATGCGCCATGAACATGCCACCACTATTGACTTGATGTTATGAGTGGGCGATGACGTATCATGGTGTATACTAATGGGGGAAAATGCCATATCCTTGATTTGAAGCCTTTAGAGCACTCTCCATAGAGTACGCTTTTGTCACCTGGCAGCAGAACACCCCTGCACTTTCCACAAAGTCCTCCACTCGATAAACCGAGTTTGGTGGGCATTGAATGGTTGAGGGACCTCGCCCAAGTCCCCAATACGGACACTAATACTTCATAAATATCCAATAGTTGACTACCGTGGTAGTTATGGATGTTTCCGCCCTCATACTGATCCCATACTGCTAAAAACGAATTCGCCCTTACGGTGTTAAGCGGGTCCGCGTGATTCTTCAGCGGGTCCATGTGGGCATTAAGCAGGTCCGTGTGATTATTTAGCGGGTGCGTGTGATTATTAAGCGGGTCCAAGTGAGTACTCCGTTGGTCCATGTGATTATCAAGCGGGTCCATATGATTGTCTTGCGGGTCCATTTGATTATTTAGCGGATCCATTTCATTATTTAGCGGGTCCATGTGGGTATTAAGTGGGTCCGCGTGATTCTTTAGCGGGTCCATGTGACTATTAAACGGGTCCACATGATTATTATTCCATGGGTCCATGTGACTATTCCACGGGTCCATTTGATAATCATGCAGGTCCACGCACGTGATTATTTAGCAGGTCTATGTACTCTCTTGTGAGTCCGAAAATGCTGCCGTTCGTGCTATCGCTGGGCATGAGATTCTCGCATGGCGGAGGAAGGCAAAGCATTGTTACAAAGAATGTGCATGCTAACAAAGCAAGCAAGGGCACATCATCTTTCAACAAACGATAACGACGGAACTGTTAAACATACATGAACGTATTACATTCACGTATTATTTTCAGCCTATCCACCCTATCGTTATAAAATTCACTACAGACCAGGTTGGCACGAAACCTTAACATCGACGAAAGCATACATAAAATACTTGATGAACACATAATACTTAAAGGTTAAATATAACTAGTTACTCGCACAAAACTCCTAACATCCTACAAACTATTTTCCTACACCGTGAACGCGGAGATGCAACCGGCCGGTAAGCAGACCTGCAGTCGGACAACGAGACACGGAAGTTAGTAAACGCATAATAAGAAAGAGACCGAATGCAACACAACTGCGAATAATAAAGAAATGGAAACCAAACAGCGAACAAGACAACCGACGATTTGAGTGTCGCGCACCAAACATCCGACTGTGCCGATGTTCGTGAGGGAGCTCAACTGGATACATCGTTCAACAGATTTCTGCGGGCACAAGGACAATCCGGTCAGAATATTTCCAATAAAACAAAATACGCATCGTCCGGTGGGGTGGGTTGGAATCAAACCAACGAACTTGCTCCAGTCCGAAGAACTGGGGAGACGCATGTCACTTCCACCCCAAATGGCACAAACAAGTAGCGAAAGATTGCGCAAAAAATACGCGTCAGCAAACCATAATAAAAATTCAACAAGAAGGTCTACGTATGCATGCATATCACAGTATACAGAAAGCACACAGAGCAAGACTGCACGAGGGCTCTCTGAGACCGCCGACAAAACTGAGTGGAGGACTTTTGAGCTCCATCCTCCAAATGCTGAAAAGTCAATAGATCTTGACCCTCAAAATGTCACGCGAAGTGAGGGTGATATGACGGTTTTTTACGCTATATGACACGATTTATATGCGATAATTGGTTTGCCGGTTTGGATTTGGGTTTTCAGGTTAACAAACCCGGATACATCCGATATAATTCTTCGCGGATGCCTCTTGGGAGTGTCTAAAGTCATCCTGCCACCATGAACATGACCAGGGGGTCAGTTTAGGGGCTGAAATAATCGTTTTACTTAGGGTCGGGTAACCCACCGTAAGGGATCCTTACGGTGTGTAAACCCACCTTTCGTAGAATAGGCATCTACGACGTGTGCGTGTGTGCAGGGATACTGCGCTGGACAAGATTGACGAGTTGGCCTGATATGCGAATACATTTGCATCGATGGCAATAGTTTAGTTGTCACGCACAGTAATGACTTACTGGCGTCATACTCGACGTCCAGCTTATTATTATACATTTCATTGTATTTCGGCATATGCATGCAGGAGCAAAGTCGGCGCATGCACCCCCCGGCATATACAAAGATGTTTAACCGTGTTTGAGTGTGCCGGGCATGTCCGCTCATCTGCAAGCAACTGGCGCAATAATGTCGCGATGCAGCAATTCATTTAATGGAACCTGCTCTCTAAGTATTGCACCCCATATGTTACAATGTATCATACCTTTTCGTGTGTACGTATGCATGCCTCGCCTTCCACCCACGGATAGTCGCTCTTGAATTGGCTGCACAAATGCGCTGTATTTGGATAAGATATTCCCATCGCACATTGAACCGCGAGCGTTAACAGCCATCGACCCACCGTAGCATCTTTATAGTCAATTCCGAATTTCCAAAATGGCATGCACGGCTGATGGCGGACGATGCAGGTTCGTGTCCTATGGGGGAGAGGGCTGCGGCTTCTTCCATAATTCCGGAGTTGTAGTATTTGCTCCGATGACGCATTCAAACGTCGCGCATTATATTGTCCATTTTTGTGTGCCGCATGCTGCAGCGTAATGTATTAGACGTCGAGCGATGAGATCGAGACAGCACAAAAAGACAGCAGCAAAAGGTCGGCCGTGTGTCAGGACGTATTAGAATGAGTTGTAGTATTTGCTCCGATGACGCATTCAAACGTCGCGCATTATATTGTATTATCGCATGCACGCCACTCTCCCAAAAAAGCCCCCGTCGCGGCAGCAGGCGCACGAGTTGCTTTGCTTTACGCATGTGGATGATTCATGTGGATGTTGCACTCGCGGTGTACCATCGTTAATTACCATCGTTAATTACCATCGTTAATCGGACTGCGTACCGGAATATCCTAGTTCACTAGATATCAGAGGGTCCCGAACTGTGTGGATAAACTCTTATAAGAAATAAACCCTAAGCTAGATATACCCGGAACGGTCACGGAGTCGGAACGGTCTCGAGTCTAGCTACCTGTGACACTCGGTGTGTCACAGCACAGGCTTACGGATCAGTCACGGTCCAGTGTTGGCTACCTAGGAATCTGTCATAGGGGCCTGCACCGGGACTCCCGGTCAGGGCTGCCTATACAGATTTCAGCACACCACCCCAGCACTGTGGGTGGTGAGTGACAGGTAAGTCAGAGAAGTCAAGATAAGTTAGGGCAGGAGCTAGGGTGACAAACCTAACTGCTAATTCAACTGTGCTATTCTGATACACAAATTGAAACCCTCTAGCCGGCACAAGAGCAGAAACATACAGGCACTCAGGTCCTGCTAAACTACTGAAAAGCACTGTGCCAGCAAGTCAGATTGAAGAATTTAAAGGTGTCAAAGTAAAATCACAAACCAAATTAAAGACCGTGTTGAGGTCAAAGTAGCCATCTCAGCACACCACCAGATGAGTGGTGTACTGCCAGAACCAGAAACATAACTACTCGGGGTCAAAGGCCAGAGGAACACCGTCACCACAATGAGCACCGTAGCCAATTGCAGCACTACACTCCACCAGGTTGGGCGGCCGGTGAACCGCTGCCGCAACACCCAGGGAGTGCAGTACCGCATCCAGAGTGACGGGGTCCAACTCAGTGATACCAGAGTACAAGCATAAATCTCCCCAGGCACAGCGCAGCCCGACCCGATACCTGCACAGGGTCCATGTCATTGGCCACCGTATAGGTGGCAGCTCCCACTCCCATGACAGAAATCAAGAGAATGAAAGAAAGTAGAAATGGCATCCCCCATAAGCCCGCGTGGGCGGGGAAGCCCCACGGAGGCTTTCCACAGCCGTGGCTGCGCGGGGAGCACCGTCCCGCCAATCTCCCAGAGCACCACCAGAGTGAGGTGCTTGGGCTGCAGGCGTTGACGAATGATTTGCCGAAATGGCCGAAGCCCGCGGCTTCACCGCGAAGGTACCGTCGGCGAAGTCCTCATAGTCGTCGGTGTTGTAGCCCGTGAGATCGATGGGCTCGACGGCGGCGTGGTCCACGGTCTCAACCAATCCAGGGAACTCGCCGTCCGTAGCCCCCGTAGTGGTGTACCGCGCCGATTGTTGTGGCGCGGGTTTCTCATCTTGTACCTGCGAGACAGGCATACAGTAGCAGGGGCCGGCACGGCGGATGCCGATGCCGCCGCACCACCTGCCGGAAGCCCGGAACCTGCTCCTCTGGTGTGGGCTCCGCCGTGGCGGGTCCGCACCCCAGCAGAGCCGAAAGATGCTGCTCGATGCCACCAGGAGACGGGAAAGATGCATGAGTGTAATGTACCTGCGGGTTGGCCGCGGAGTGCACCTCGGCGGCAAGATCGTCGAGTCTGCGGAGGATATCATCCCCCTCGGAAGCCGGCTGCTGCTCCACGGTGAAGCCGTAGGCGGACACGTCGATGCCGCCTACCGCTCCCGCACAAAGCACCGCGGGCGGCCCGTACGCGGCTGCCGCACGTGCGAAGGACTCCGCCCCGTCATCCGCTGCCTGCTGGAACAACGCACACATGGCGAGTGCGTGCACCCCCTCTGCGTCCTCCTCGTCGATGGGAACGCAGAATGCCGCGGCAGAGGTGGGCGGGTGTTGGCGCCCGCCCAACGGGCAGTCGCGGTAAAAGTGATACGCCTCACCTTTTCCCGCCTTCTTGCACCTACCGCAGAACGGCTTCGCTCGTTGATCGTCGCGGTCGAATCCCACCGGCGGGGCCTTGTGGGTCCCCACACGGAATCCTCGCGGCTGCTGCCCCCGCTGCTGCTGCTGCCGCTGCTGCACCCGCTCCCGTTGTTGCCGCACAACCGGAGCGGCCTCACCGTGTTGCCGCTGCACGAGCTCCTTCAGCTCCGTGATCTTCTGAAGAAGGGCGTCGTACTCGCTGCTGGAAAGGTGCGCGGAGATGCCGTCCGCGCCAGAAGCCACCTTCCCCCCGCCCGTCTGTGCCCAAGCCTGGTAAATCTCCACAACCATGGAACGGAGCGAAACCAGTGACACCTGAGTCAAGTCAGCGGCCATGGGATAGCGGACCTTCACCGCAGCGTAGAAGGTCGGGTCGAGTCGGGTGTAGAGGCTTAATTTTCTGGTAGCCTCCGTCGGTGTCCAGTCAGACGCTCTGTTATCCCGCACCAAACGCTGTTCCTTAGCCAAAATCGGCTGCGGGTCAACGTTTGCGGGATAACGTAACGCGGCGTGCTCCTCCTGCTGCGACTCCCGTAGTGCCACCGGTACACAGCCCTTGATAACGTCGACCAGAGCTCGCCGTCCATCTCGGGCAGTCGAAGAGTCCGTACCAGTGAGCCAGCCGTAGGCGTTGCTGTGCTTCTCAATCACCAGAGCCAGACCGTCGTACAAAAGGCCATTCACCCGGTTGACCACCGGCGCCAGAGGGTCGTCAAGGTCAAAGGATCGCAGTTCCAGTCCAGCTGACTGAAATTCCGTACGCAGCTGCACCACCAGGTCGGACAGACCGCGGCCAACGTCGTCCGTACCGCGGAGATGATGCTTCTTGTCGCCAAGAATATCCTCGCGGATACTCTTGGCCCAAGCTCGATGGAGACGCGCTTTGTAGATCTCGTCCACCAGCTTGCATTGCTCCTGCAAGTAACGCCTGACGGCCACGTCCGCGTCCTCGTTCGATGCAGGGTTGGGGGTAGGAACAGAAGGCATAGCCGCCGTTGGGGTGTTCCGAACCCCGTCGATCAACCTCAGAGAGGCGTCGATGTCGCTGTCCCTCGTGAGGGACTTCTTGGATCTCGTAATGACACCCATCTCTAGATAAGCCTGAGGGGAGGCGGTACGCTGTAGCACGTTTGGGTAGGGTCGCGGAGAAAATGCGACGCCACAGATACGGAACGAGCGGTCGAGCCATGCGAGCGAGGGACAAAGGAAGATGTCGTCGAGGTCAAAGGTGCCAAGGTCACCAGCCCAAAAATCGGTAGCCAGCGGGATCAAGACTAGCAAAAAACCGTGAATGAACATTGCGTCGACGAAACCCGATCCAAGCCGGTACCCCATAGCTGCGGCTCAAGTCGCTCACCGCAAGCTGCTCATCTCATAATTTGCCACTGATGCCCAAACGCGCAAACGCGCACCACCTCTCCGAGCGGCCGTTTAGCCAATCATGGCCAAACTAGCAAGTGGAATAAAGCGTGGATGGGGCCACGACCTACCGGAATATCCTAGTTCACTAGATATCAGAGGGTCCCGAACTGTGTGGATAAACTCTTATAAGAAATAAACCCTAAGCTAGATATACCCGGAACGGTCACGGGGTCGGAACGGTCTCGAGTCTAGCTACCTGCGACACTCGGTGTGTCACAACAAAGGCTTACGGATCAGTCACGGTCCAGTGTTGGCTACCTAGGAATCTGTCATAGGGGCCTGCACCGGGACTCCCGGTCAGGGCTGCCTATACAGATTTCAGCACTGCGTGCGGTTTCTGCATGATATTTTAGTGAGGTATTTGGACCTAGGGAAATCAAAATCAAACGCATGACTATTGGCTGTCGGTCGTGGCGCAAACGAGTCAATTCACGAAAAAAATGGAGGCATTGTAGACCAGCATTGTAACATGATGATGATAATGTGGTTCGCGTTTAAGATGTAGGCGACGTAATGCCACGCGCGTATACCATATGGCTTTTCGCTGCGACTATGAAGGTGATTCGCAGTAGGTAACGAATAACTCCTCAGGCAACTCCAGACCCACCACCAATTGGCAATTGCTGAACGTCCTTCACCGCTGCCACCGTCGTGGCGTGAGCGACGTAATGGTGCCGGACCTCAGCGTACTGCTTGCGCAACCCCTTGTCCTTGTCCTTCTCGTTCGTGGCCCTGGTCAACTCCACACGATCAGACCCTGGAAAGTTCTCCAGGTCCACAGGCATTTCCCAAGGGCGCCCACGCTTTCCATTCGCTTGAGTCGCGTCCCCCAACAATTGCGCCAACCGATTGGTAAAACGACCCATTTGGACCAAGCTTCTCCTGCTCAGGTGTAAGCTTCTCTCCGTCACCAAATGCCACAATCGCTGCCGCATATTGAGGTCGCGCCTCCAACTCCGTAATCTTGAGCTGGCACTTCTCAGCGTCCGTGTACCACTCCATTCTACGCACTGAATTAAAGATAAATTCTCAACTACGCTACGTAATCACCGAATAAATTCTCACTACGGAACGCGCAGCGAGACACTTCCACACGGCAACACGGCAAGAAGCCTTCTCAGTCACTGGCTCTTATGGCCTCCGACCGATTAGAAAACCTCAGTTTTCAGATCGGTTCCCGGTGACTGTCATACTTCCAGTCACCTGTCACAGATCAGAAAACTCTCTGTTTTGCGGACTGCGTCTCAACTCTCATGTCATATGTGCGACCACATCCAAAAATTTAAAGAGGCTTAATATTGTAAAATTATTTATTTTAAATAAATATATAATAAGCGTGAGAGCCGCCCCGCGATGGAAAGTTAGATTCGGATTTATAGGGGGTACGTGAACGTACAGGTGGGGAAAGAATATATTCCACGCAGTCCTCTAACCTAAACCAATAGGAGAACGAATAGAAAGACAAACACTACTACAACGTTAACACTTTTCAGATCGGAATTTTTAAAAGAGGGGAATCTCCGATTTCATCTCCGACTTTTTCCCCAACATGATTTATAGATTTTAGATAGATTTGGTTGATTTATATATACACAAAAGTGTGACGCCTTAAGTATGTAATATATTATGACAAAAAAAACCCAGTTTTTTCAGAGGCTAGTATATAGTAGGTATTTTCCCCCAATACTAAGATGAAAGAATCTGATACAGTGCAGTGAAGAGTGATGAGTGAAATGAAAGACTTTATAGACTACAAAGGTCAAACACAGTTTTTAACAACTGTAAACTCGGTTTATATCAAAATCTGTTCGATCACGAGTTATACAAAGATGAAAGAATGTGATACAAACAGTGCAGTGAAGAATTGATGAGTGAAATGAAAGACTTAGACTACAAAGGTCAAACACAGTTTTTAAAAACTGTAAACTCTGGTTATATAAAATCAGTTCGATCACGAGTTCATGACTGACAGATGACGCTGACACAGTGTCGTCACGGTGTCATCATCCCGCTCTGCTATTCGCGGTTTGCTTGTTTAAGTAAGGAAGGTAAGGTAAGGTAATTTGCTTCGGTCCTAAAACATAAAGAGCAGAGGTTTATATAATAATAAATGATAAATAATGAATAATAAATGACAATATATAATAATAAATAATACAGCCTCATTTTTCATGGCTTTATATAAACGTTTTATCGCTTTCGCGATATAAGCGTCACGATATAAGCGTGACGCTTATAACTGTCCACCCCTGGTTCTGACCAATGACGAGTTTCAGTTTGATGATCCAAAGGTTCGAAACTACCGAGTCGATTCACGATTGCACCGATTTCAATCGGAGTGTACTTGCAGTGTTTTTTTTTTTGTTACTGATGAAATACCAAGTTTTAGTTGATGAATGCCATATTCGTGAAATTACGAGTTGAATGCGATATATTCAATGTTGTGCGCCTTGTTTTCAGAAATCGTGGATAACTATGTCACTGCCACCCGGCGCATTAAATGGAATTAAGTTCCTCGGCTCTTCGCGTTCGACCTCGGCCCTTTTATCTCTTGTAAGTAACGTTAGTTGATACCATGTAAAACTAGATTATGTGATACACTACGTAAGTGAGTTCACGAGGAGCTGCCAGCCTGTCGAGGCCCGCCCGTAAGCAACGAATGATGCCGAGTCGACGATCACGCATGCACTTAGACCCGCAGGCTGCGGTCTTGAGGCGCAGACGCGAAACGCGATTCGGACAAACCTGCGTGCAAGTTCGCAGATCGGAAGACCTCCACCTGCACCCTGCTCAAACTAACGTCCCTTCAGGCAAGATGTTTACGTGCTCTCCGAAATGATGATGTCGGATAGACTTTCCCTGTTATTTGAAAGTGTGCAACTGTTCTCTCCATTAATGCGCTGTCACCATGCTGTGTTTGACAAGCGCCACGACCAGGAAATTTTCTGTACCCAACATTAAAGTTGTACGTTTCAGAATCCAATCTGTGCCCTTTCAGCAGTCAAAACAAGACACCATATTCCGAAAGAAATCTGGCGGCTTCCTTAAAATTGAAGACGTTTCGAAGCTAGGTGGCGTGCGAAAGCCAATGCATTTTACCATTGAACCCGCATTTTACCATCGCCGCGAGGTGAAGTTGCGCACGTTATTTAAGTCTCGCTATCTGGAACATTCAGGGAGCTGCAATGTCATCAACGCCTTGAAAGATGCAGACCCAGATGAAGCCAGCTTCGAAGTTGCTGTTGAGACCGCAGGCAGCCGCAAACTCGTCAAAGATCCTGCCGGTGGACCTCACGGTGCAGCAGAAGGTTTCAGCACTGAGCGTGAGGACCGGGAGCGAACAAACCGTTACGCGGGATCTCTTCTGCAACTTCTAAAGAAGAAGCGACGAATCAGGTGAGTGCATCATCCTGTTGAGGAAGGTTATTGCAAGACTTGCGCCACCGCAAGGCAACCTAACGAACGCCAATGACATTTCGACACGTATACTGTGTGACTGGTAAAACCTTAGGACCCAAAAGCTACGTATATATTACACCATTCGTATGCAGACGTAAGAAACGCGACCTCAGCCCTTACCTGTGTGCAGCGTCGTCACAGTCACCTATCTATTCTGTTCAGTTTAGTTCTGTGCTGAGGAAAATTCAATCGGTTGGCACTGCTGACAAATAAATGAGGTCTGTGCCGGGCTTGCAACAGAAATATGTACCTGCAGCTCTTCAAGTTTGCTGTCCTCTTCATATTTTATTTGTTTGTTTTGGGCCTCCAGTATGCTGAGCACGAATCAGAGCTGGTGTGTCCCTGTCGGCTTGTACCTCTCTTCGGCGTCAAGAATGATTTAAGATTAAGGGCTTAGGATTCTGCACTGCGAAAGATCACGTCTGCCTTTAACAGAACTGTATGGGGGGAGGCTGAGCACTTCCCCTGAGAGGAGAATGGGCGGGGCTATGGGGGCAAAGTGGAACACGTCATTGACTAGGGGCACAACTCTTCCTGTGATTGTGAGTGTTAAGGCAATCGGTTTTGGATATTGCAGCACCTTCCGGCGCGCTTGCTGCTTTTTCTTATCGTGTGTTACAGACAACAGTGGCATTGTAGCCCTTCTTATAGATCTCCTCCTTGATTTCAGTATAACGATAAGTACTGCTGCATGCACTGTTGTCTCGGCCGTGTCCCTGAATTGGCATTCGTCACTTGATATGCCCTTCCATGCTGATGTCATCTGTGAACGCATGTGCACGACTTGGTCGGGCTGGCTAACTGCCGTGTGGCATTTGGGGATTGAAATATCAGTTGGTGTCTGCTGCGAAGATGGCTACCTTCCCATCTCCAAGCAAAGGAATATTCTTCATGGACTGGTTGAAGCTTCAGGTAACCTTGTCATTTTCCCGATGACGGCTGCAGCGCTGGGAGGCGGTGAAGGGCGGATGCTGCGCTGGGAGGTGGCGAAGGGCGGATGCTGCGCTGGGAGGTGGTGAAGGGCGGATGCGGCGCTGGTAGGTGGAGAAGGGCGGATGCGCGCTGGGGAGGTAGTGAAGGGCGGATAATGCTGCAGGAGAACGTGAAGGGGCGGATCTGCAGCGCTGGGAGGTGGTGAAGGGCGGATGCGGCGCTGGGATGTGGCAAAGGGTGAATGCGGCGCTGGCAGGTGGAGAAGGGCGGATGCGCTGGGAGGCGGGTGCAAAGGGCGGACGCGGCGTTGGGAGGTGGTGGAAGGGCGGATGTGCGGCGCTGGGGAGGTGGTGAAGGGCGGATGCGGCGCTGGGATGTGTGGCAAAGTGATGCGGCATGGGAGGTGAAGGGTGGATGCGGCGCTGAGGTGGCGAACGGCGGAGTGCGGCGCTGGGAGATGGTGAAGGCGGATGCGGGGCGCTGATGTGGCAAAGGTGTGATAGGCGGCGCTGGGGAGGTGGCGAAGGCGGATATGGCGCTGGGAGGTGGTGTAAAGGGCGGATGCCGCTGGGAGGTGGTGAAGGGCGGATGCGGCGCTGGGAGGTGC
>LGRX02014702.1:0-37317 GCA_001247695.2 Cymbomonas tetramitiformis | reverse complement strand
GGCGCGAAGAATGGCGCGACCGGCGCGAAGAATGGCGCGAACGGCGCGATGAATGGCGCGAACGGCGCGAAGAATGGCGCGAACGGCGCGAAGAATGGCGCGAACGGCGCGACGAATGGCGCGAACGGCGCGAAGAATGGCGCGAACGGCGCGAAGAATGGCGCGAACGGCGCGAAGAATGGCGCGAACGGCGCGAAGAATGGCGCGAACGGCGCGAAGAATGGCGCGAACGGCGCGAACGGCGCGAACGGCGCGAACGGCGCGAACGGCGCGAACGGCGCGAACGGCGTTAACGTATGGCTAACCGCGCCAACGGGCGAATGGCGCGCGAACGGGCGCTAACGGGCGCTGAACGCGCGAACGGGCGCTAACGGGCGCGAACGCCAACGGGCGCTAACGGCGCGAACGGCGCGAACGGCGCGAACGGGCGCTGAACGGCAAATAACGGGCGCGAACGGGCGCTATCGGCGCGTAATAAATATGAACGGCACATCAGCCGCGAACGGCGCTGGTACCGCTTAACGGGCGCTAACAATATGAACGGGCGCTAACAAATAACGGCGCGAATAAATGGGTAACGGCGCTAATAGCTGAACGGGCGCTAATCAAATATGAACGGCAAGGAACAGCGAGAACGGCGCGAACAGCGAGAACAGCGCGAACAGCGAGAACAGCGCGAACAGCGAGAACAGCGCGAACAGCGAGAACAGCGCGAACAGCGAGAATAGCGAGAATAGCGCGAAGAATTGCGCGAAGAATGCGCGAAGAATAGCGCGAAGAATAGCGCGAAGAATAGCGCGAAGAATAGCGCGAATAGCGCGAGTAGCGTGTCCGGTTGTGTGCGATATATGTAAGTGAGGCTGTGTGTGATTGGAGTGGAAGGTGGAGTGTAATATACATGTAACACGGAATGGATTATGTGGACGAGTTTGTGTGTAATAGGTATGTATATCGTGTGGGAGTGTGTGAGTGCATGTGAAGGTATGCACGAAGGTGTGTGGGAATGTTTGCATTTTGAACAAATACACCATGTTTGTACTATTTATGCATTGTGCACCGTATGTATATGTAGCGCGGAGAAAAAGTATGCAGGGTTGAGGGGGGGAGGGATTAAGTACGGAGGGTGCGACCGCAGGGAGCCCACGCAGAAACCCTGCTGGAGGCGGAGCCCCGGAAATCGCTCTACACATATTTCATACAATACACTGCAGATATTGTATAGATCCTATTGTTGTTTACTCTGTCTGACCTATTACAAAAGTCGTATCCAGCTATACCTCGTTGCCCCATGCGTCCCAGCCCTTTCTTGGGGATCGGGCAAATAACTCGATCTTCTTCAGCGATCGTGCGAAAAGCTTCTCCATTGCCTTAAAGGCAGCCTTAGGTTTCACGGAGTGCTTTCCCCGTTTCGCAGCGATGAGTTGCGAGACTGTCTTGCTCGCCCGCCACTTTCTGATCGGAGGGCTCCCTCTCACCGCCACCAGAATAAACTCTGCACACGAACGTGTGTAGGAGCCCAAACCTACCGAAACGTTCCCATTCTGTGACCGCTTAATCCATACGCTCAACACGGTGCGGTATTTAAATCCCCACTGCGATATCAAATCGCAAGAGTGTTGCATATGGGGACCCGTCGTCCAGAGGCACAATATGCAGTTCTTATTAGCGATACGCGCCAGCGGCAGATGGCCCAGCTGGTTCATCGTGAGAACAGGGTAGTGGTGCGCCGCCGCCCCTGTCGCGTTGTTGTTCTCGTATCTGTAAGGTGGGTCCGCCAAAATAATGTCGTATTTCTTATCCCGTGGAAAACCAGCATACAAGCGATCTATCTCCTCTGCGCTCAGCTCACGAACTCCGTTCACTTCCGGGTGCTTAAGTGGCGACCGCATGTGGTAGCGCAGGCCGTGCGCCGACTTCGCCTCAAAACAACAGCCTGGGAGCGTGCATGCGAATAACTGCCGCCCCTTCGGATTATGCGCACACCTTGTCGCATGAGATCGTTCCGCGTTCTTGGACCATTTTACAACACCGCAGCCTGTGTGTCTACAAACGATCGGTGTCTTAGTCGCATACGCTCCGGTAATCCGTATCCGTTTATAATTCATGTCTGAGAGTGATACGAGCGAAGTTAACCGAGTATAATAAGAGACGAAACAAACTGTGGCACGCGCGCACGTGTTTGTTCACTGAGTATCTTTCATTAATAATTTGGGTTATGCCGCGTTCACAAAAGTGTTTTTGTGAACCTGAGAGTTGACCTAATATCCGTGACCCGGAACCCCGGGTTCGTCGTCCTCGACTCGCGCGCGTCGAGCGTACTCCGTTATATTTTCTGGGAACTATCGCATTATAGTGATGGGATAACATCGGAGAGGCGTGACATGGTGCGGTATGAAATGACACGGGATTGTGTGAGCAAAATTGCATGTTGTGTGTTGAGAAGGCAGATCAATCCCCGCCACACCCACACAAGGTTGTGTTTCAATCTAGTGGTTGGTGTTAATAAAATGACATATGCAACATGTGAAAGACAAAAACAGGTTCCAAATAATGGAAATCCACAGACAAATAAATAAGGTATAAGCATTGTGCTCATTCTATAAGTGGCCACTAATAAACCAAGGTTGTCCGCACGTAAGGGTTATGCCAAGTATGCTGTGTTGAGAAGCTAAACATATGTAACATGAGAATGACAAAAATAAACAGAGATACCACTTATGTAATAAATGCCCTCCGCGCACACATGCATATTACATATACATATACAATATTCTTGCACCCTGCAAACGTATACCGCTTCAACTCCAACCAGCACGTTACTTTAGAAAAAGGTGTCTCATTTCAATCTGATTTCATATTCCAATGGTACCTGCGGCTCATACGACGCGCAAGTGTAGTATGTTCCGATTTAAGATCGAGCTGCCGCTAAGTATGAGCCTACGGGAGAAACACCCTCCATCCGCTCCGAGGCAGGAGTGGAGATGCGAGCCTCCTCTGCAACATGCATGGCTTCCTCGTCCATCGTGTCGTCACCCATGTCACTCATTGGGGGCATAGGAGGCGGAGGCGGTGGCAGAGGCGGGGCCAAAGGCAAGGGCATGCCCACCCCGATGGGAGTGAGCGGTGGGAAGGAACGGGCAGGAAAGCCATCATCCGACCAGCTGCTGCTTCCACGTGCTCGCATCCGACGAGCATCATCTGCCTCCTCGCGGGCCCTTTTCTTGGCAATCTTCTCTGTCTCAAGAATAGGGGCGATCGGAGGAATAAGACCTTCTTTCTGGTGTGCGCGGAAGTCCCTCGATACGATCACGTGGAACTCCGTGTTCTTGTGGGCCTCCAAAGAACGGGCGGTGGCGAGGGCCATGTTGATGAGCTTACCAGCTCGCAGGTTCACGAAGCAAGTTTGGCACTCCGCGGAGCACTCGATACCACCGTCATGCTTCACGATCCTGCCCTCGATGACGGCTTGCTTCCTCACTTCGTCCTTCATAGGGCACTTCGAAAAATGGTGTTCGCCAGCACACCAGGTACAATGCCGAAACGGTTTCACCGGGGTAAAAGTGATCGTGAGCTTGAGTTTTTCCGCCCTGCCGTTTATTGGCACCTGTATCGTCTTAGGGCCCGCCAGCAACGCCGCTCCCCTATCGAAAATGGCGGGTGCAACTACCACCATGGCGTTGTTAGTGTAACCTTGGGTTACTCCGTTCACCTTACGAGGCTGAAACATAATCTGCACCGCGCGTGCCTTGGCGCCTTTCACGAAACCAACCACTCCCGCGATGAAATCAGCAGTCCGCACCAGATGATGTCTCCTTGTGAAGAAAATGACGTGCCCATCTAGCAGCTGAGGGGGGATCTGGAACTTGACAGATATGACCTTGACTTCTGAACCTGAGCAGTCAGCGCGTCAAAGTCCCATTCGAATCCCTCGGTCACGTCAAACTTCGCATCAGGGAACTCCGATAGTATCTCAGTCGAATGTCCCGTCCGCTGCACCCTCAGTTTGTGAGTTTAAAGATACTCCTAACATGGCTGCTAAGATACTCACCCTTGAACGCGTGTCGGAGTTGGAAGCTGAAGTCGAAAGTCTGAAGTCTGAGAAGGAGCAGTCGCGCATGCGCATTACGAAGCTGGAACATGAAGTGACCACTCTAAAAACCCAGAATAACGCGCTATTTGCTGAAGTCAAGAGTCACAAGGGAGAACTCACCTCAGCGCCAGGTCCAAGTCAGCCTGCAGCCAAGTCGTATGTGACGAAGAAGCAGTTGGAGACCCTACAGATCTGCAACCCTTGGGAAAGCTTTCCATAGGCATGGAAACAGGTGAAAACCCTATGGAAAAGCCCTATGGAAAAGGGAAAATGGATACTGGAGGTTATCTCGAAAACAAAAATTTTGAGTTTCCATCCCTATACTCACCCTTGGGAAGGTTCTCATTATTTTCCAGGGCATTCCATAGGGTGATTGTGCTTTCCATAGGGTTTTCCAAGGCATTCCATAGGGATGATTGTGGCGTCCATACCTATGGAACGTTTTCCATAGGGATGGAAGGAATCGTATGGAAAATATCGTATGGAAAACCCTATGGAAACCCAATGGAAAGTCCTGGAATATCAAGCGCTTTCCGTACCTATGTCATCCCTATAGCCTTCCTATGGAAAGTCGTATGGAAAACCCTGTGGAAAAACACACGGATCTGTTCCATCCCTATGATAACCCTATGCTGGCCCTATGGAACCTAATAGGTCATACCTATGGAAATCTTTTCCCCAGGCATGGTACCCCTTGGGAAACTTGTTTCCATACGGACGGTGTACCTATGGAAGCGAACTCCATAGGCGTAGTATCCCTTGGGAAGCAATCTTCCATACGGTCGATATACCTATGGAACATTTTCCACAGGTATGGTATCCCCTGGGAAAGATCTTTCCATACGGACATTATGCGTACGGAAGACGGGCCCATACACTTAGCGTCCCTTGGGAAATAGGTTTCCATACGGCCGACATACTTATGGAAAGGTTTTCCACTGGGTGGCTCACCTTTGGGAAAGATTGTTCCATAGGATGGCTATACCTATGGAAACACAATTCCATACGTGCTGTATACTTACGGAAAGGTATTCCATACGGATATTATACGTATGATTCCGTTAACAGCATCAGGAGTATACCTATGGAAACTCTTTCCGTAGGGTGACCCGCCCTATGGAATTCATATTCCATACGGTTATTATACTTATGGAGAGCATTTTCCGCAGGTGTACTATACCTACGGAAAGCTTTTCCCCCAGGGATACCATGCGTATGAAAACCGTATATTATAGGTATGGAAAACATCTTTCCCTACGTATGTTATCCGTATGGAAACTATTTACTATAGGCATAGTATAGGTATGGAACCAGTAGATATATATGGTTTCCATAGGCACGATACAGGGATAATATCGGGATGCTATACGTATGGAACTTAATTAATATTTACTTTCCATAGGCACAGTAGTGGGGCAGTATAGGGATACTGTACGTATGGAATGCTAATACTATTTCCACAGGTATAGTACAAGGATAATACAGGGATACTATACGTATGAAATGCTGGTCATTAACTTAATACACAATACGTAATAACGTTTGTTCCATTGTTTCCAGTCTATTTCACATCATAAACCTCTTTTTCCAGTCTATTTCACAACATAAACAGTCTATTTCACCATCATTCCGACTCCGCCTGCGTAGCCTGGTCTTCTTCTTCCTCATCCTTCTTATCATTCGCCTGTGGAAAACCATGGAGCAAATGTAAGTCATGTTGGTTGGTTTTCCAAAGCTTAAAAAATAACCTTTAACGTACCTTTAAAGCAGCTTCCTTTATCTTCTTTTGTTTGAGGGCCACCACCTCCGACGCCTTGTGGCTGTGTCGGAGGTGGCGACCCTCCACCCAGAGGACGGACTTGGGTTTCCCCACCGATTCCTCCGTGTGTGCGAAGTCCGCCGCATTCACCGCGCTATCCTTCTTGACGTGAAGCTTTAACAAAGACGTCATAATAAACGACTTGATAGCCGGGCTCCCGCCGTCCGCCTTTGTCGGCATACGGTTCCCGAGTAGGCAGATCTCGTAAACGCCATCGGGAACCTTCATGGGGGGGTCCGTGAATGTTTGGGAAAGGGTGCCCGGTAGTGCTTCCACCACCCCCACCGCCAACTCGAACTTTGAGCGTTGCTCGAAGTTGGCGGTCTCCTTCTCCTCAAGCTTCTCGCTGCTCTGTTGGGTTTTGGCGAAGAGACCCACTGGACAGTGCAGCTCGAAGTCACGTGAGGCCTGCGAGCAAGTGCGCGCACACACCCAGCAAAATAAAGTCAGTTCCCAAGTTTCCATACCTATAGTCTACCTATAATACAGGGTAAGCATAAGTATACCATTCAAGTGCTGAAAGCTTCCATACTTATAGTATGCCTGTAGTACAGGGTGAGCACAGGTGGGACACCACTGTCCCACAGACAGTAGGGGGTGAAAGCAAAAATACCTTCCGTACCTACAGTTTGCCTATAATACAGGGTGAGCATAGGTGTACCTCACAGGCAAAGAGCTTACTACGTACCTCGACAGCTTCACCTTCGAACTCCTCTCCCCCCTTAGGAGCCTCCTCAGCAGCCTTCTCCTTCCCCTTCCCATCCTCATCCTCCTGATCTTCCTCATCCACTTCTGGCCACACGATTGTTCCGCCGACGAGCTCCTCCAATGTAGTCCACTCCTTGCCCTTCCGCGCTGCAGGGTCTGTGAACTTGTTGAGCTTCTTGACGATATCTGCATTGGGTACAGATTGACCTGTGAAGTTTTCCACAGTGAGACCGTTGAGCGGTCCGCCATATATGCGGATGTCCCCACCCTTATTCATTTTGAACCGGCCGGTTCCTCCGCGGCGGGCCTTGCGATAGCTCAGGTGAGCAACCAGGTACGTGTGAACTTGCTTGTCAGTGCAGGGGGGGATATGTTGTTTGCCGATTTCTCGTTTCAGCTTCACGAACTTTTTCCCAAGGTCCTCTTTGCACGCTCCCACCGGGAGTTTTTTGGCTTCCTCCCATTCGCTTATGAGGGTCCGGGCGTCCGCCTGCATCAAAGAAACCTCATCGTCCGTCGCCCCCGACGGCCGCCTAGCCACTGGATCCGCCTCGATCTTCACACCTTGCTGTGCCTTTTGCATCATTGCAAAGATCGCTGCCATCTGCTGCGGGTTTTCCATCAACTTTACGAAGTCCAACGGTTGGTCTGCTGGTCCCGCCTTAGCGGCCTCCTCCTCCTCCTCCTCCTCCTCCTCCTCCTCGTCGTCATCCTCCTCCTCTTCTTCGGAATCCGAAGAGTCCGAACCGAAGCATTCCTTCACTAGTTTTTTGCCTGCGGCTTTGGCCTTCTTCCCCTCCTGGGCCTGTGCGATGGCCCGCGTTTGCTGGCACTTCTTGCCCCTTTTCGTGCGGCCTTCGTCGTAGAGTGTGGGAGGCTTCCTTTTCTTGGTCTTCTCAACTTTCTTCTTGGCATATTCTGCGGCTGCTGTTTTTGCCATTTTGATTGTAAAGAACTAACGAAGGTGACTGGGAAACAACTGCGTGTGCTGGGACCTGGGGTTTTTCCTGGGGTTTTATGGGTCTAATTAGCTTTCCGTACGGTTTTCCATGCGATTATTTGCACACTCCCATCGATCGCCGTCGTGGCACGATTTCCATTAGGATGTCCCGGCCTGGGCATACCTGTATTACGATTTCCATCCCTGTGGTCGACGTATGGCATATCCAGTCTGAGATTGCCGTTGAGAATTCATAATTCGATGTCATGCGTGGAATCTGCGCGCGTCGTCGCTGTCGGACCCAATGCGATTCGATTTTCGTTTGAAATCAGGTTCTTCCCGATTTTTTTTGAAGTTCCAGAAATAAAATCTCTAATAGCCAAAATTGCGCATACAGGCCGCAATTTTGTTTTTTTGCCCCCCTCGTCAGTGAACAAATGGTTTGTTTTCTTGGGGGTGATCGAACAGGCTCATTTTATTTGGGGGGTTTTTGGCGGCGGTAGGGGGTCTTCCATAGGGGTTTCCATAGGGATAGGCTCTGGATTTCCCATAGGGCACACCACTTTTTCCACAGGCTCCGGATTTTCCATAGGGTACATTGGTGATGTTTTTAACCTGTTTCCAGGCCATTCCACAGGTATGGACGCCACTATCATAGGGATGATCTCTGTGGCATTCCTTAACAGTGTAATTCTGCATTTTCCATAGGCATTTTCCAAGTGCGGCGTGTTGCTGTTGTAGAGTCCAAAAAGGGCCTGTTTTACCCGTCCCTATTTTTCATTTTTTTGATTCCATCCCTATAAATTACCTATGGAATCCCGAAAATGGGGTGAGCCAACCTATGATCACCCTGTGGAAGCGATTTCCATTGGGGCCTGTGGCAAATTTTCCAGAGCCATTCCATACGATTTTGAGATAGGGGATTTAAAAGTGCCCTATGGAAAGGTTTTTGCCCTATGGAAAGCCAATGGAAATGCGTTCCCATAGGTTTTACATAGGGGTTTTCCATCCCTGTGTAATTATTTCCAGCCCTACGGACGCCACTATTATAGGGTTAACACCTCGACCGTTCATAGAATATCAACCCAATATCCCTATGGAAAATTCAAGTTATTTTCCCATAGGTTGTATAGGGTGGGCATCCCTATGGAACCAGAATACAGCATTCCTAACGTATGTCCACCCTATGTCCACCCTACGTTCATGGTATGGAAGGTATTGAACACCTTCCATAGGGATGTCATTGGGCGGACCGCCCTATGGAACACATCGTATTGTTTCCATGCCTATGCCCACCCTACGCCCACCCTATGACCACCTCATGATCACCCTATGCCTAGCAAATGAAAAGTTAAAAAGGAAGCAACGGTTCCAAGTAGTCATGCGTGCTGGTATGGATGGTGTGTTGTGGGCCAGTATTAAACAACCACGGGGTCGACATGCCACCATGTCCTTGCACCGTGTGCCGACTACAAGTTGAAAAACCTCTTCGAACGATACAACGACATACGAAGCTATACAAGAGATGGCAAGGAGCGGTATACATGGGGGAAAGTAGTAGTGAAGACGATACTTCAAGTGATGACGGGGGTGACCGTAATGGTGGTGATGGTGGTTCCCTTGGAGGTGATGATGACATGGAAGATGCCAATGCAGAAGCGGACGAAATTCTCCAGGATCATTTGAGAAAGCTGGAAGAACATTGTGCCCGTCTCCTAATTCCTGCTGCCAACGATGAGGATATGGATAACCATGAGGTACCCCTCTTTCTGTATTTCCCAAGGGTGGGCGTACGTATGCCAACAGGTGGGCATAGGTTGGGAAATCGTTGAACGTTTCCATAGGGTGGGAACAGGCATTCCCAGAGGCGGGTATAGGTAGAGCGCTGGGTAAGTATGCCTATGGAAAGCATTGGACGTTTCCAGTGGGTGGGCATAGGGCGAGCATTGGGCGGGCATAGGTTGGGAAAACATGGAATGTTTCCATAGGGTGGGCCTGAGCATTCCCAAGGGCGGGTATAGGTGGTTCACTGGGTAGGCATGCCTATGGAAAAGCATTGGATGTTTCCATAGGGTCGGCATAGGGTGGGCATAGGACGGGCATAGGGTGGACATGCGGAGGGAAATGCCTTTTTTTTATTTTGCAGTTCCTGTAAAGTTGGGGATGCCTCTCGTGATTTCACAGGTCGTTGATCACGTCTATGCCGAGAAGGTTTCAACAATGCATCGTCTTGTCGTTGATCTGCTGGAAACGAAATCCGAGCACAATGCTACCCAATCCATGTTTGATCAAATCTTCAATCTCATGCGGCAAACGGTGATTGGCAACGTTGACATCATCGGCAATCAGAGACGAAATGGTTTCCCGACCTCCTTCAAACAAGCTTTGTCTATGTGGAAGGATTTTGCACTGCCGTACCATACCGCCGACGTTTGCAGGAATGAATGCATGATCTTCACTCCGGGCCGGCATGACGACCTTACCCAGTGCCTCCATTGCCACAAACTTCGGTGTCACCCCAGCTCTCGACGTAACGGACGGCTTATTCCGGGAAAGCCGTACAAGGTATTTAGGTTTTGGCGCTTGGACGAACTCCTGCCGATGCTATATTTGATACCAGAGATGGCCGAGCTCTTGGTATCATGGAAGATAACTACACCCGCGGAGAACGACGATCTGCCGGTTGTGACTACGTTTCATCGTAAGTGTATCCCTCCCACATGCTCACCCTATGCCCACCCTATAACATCCCTATGATCACCCTATGTCCACGCTATAACATCCCTATGATCACCCTATGTCCACCCTATGCTCACCCTATGCCCAATTCACAATTGCCTTGCATCCTACAGTAAACACTCGATTTTAAGAAAACAGGAATTTTAGGTCAGCCTAGCAAGTTTCTTATTTATATAGAGATCTTAAATATGGAGTGTTGTGTGTTAAATATTGTGAAGAAATCAAAAAAGCTGGCTACTTTCTTATTGGCGGGTTTTCTTATTACTGAGTGATTACTGTATGTTGACCCTATGCCCACCCTATGTTCGCCCTATGCCCACCCTATGACCACCCTATGCTTATCCTATGCCCAAAATCCATTTATTATTCCAGAAAGTGTAATTGTGTTCCTCACCTTAAATGATAAGTTTCGTTGCTCGGTTTCAATCGCAGAGTCGACCTTCTGGAGAAATAAGGTGTATGTCGAGTAGCCGGGCTTCTTTACGGAGCCACGGAACATCTCCTTATTCATGTGTGCCGATGGAGTGAATCCTCATAACGATTCCACGGCGGTCACGTCCTCAATCACCCCAATAACGTTCCAAATCTTAAATCTGCCTGCTGAGTATCGAGCCAAGTACGAGTTTCTATTGGTATACGGAATAATCGAGGATAAACCGAGTAATGCTCAGATTTACTACAAGTTCTTGGTGGACGAGTTGCTCGACATGTGGAATGTTGGTGTCCGAGCGTTTGATTCAAGAAAAAAGGAAATCTTCCAGTTACGATGCATGCTCACGTGTGTTGTTGCTGACTATGGCACGGGGGGCATAACGGAAATTGCCAATCGAGTGGGAGGAAATTCCGCTTCTAAAGCCTGCATGTTCTGCAACATTACCGGCGAGACCTGGGGAACAAGCTGTTTGAATAAAACAATTTTCAAAGGTAGTCCAGCTTATTCCCACCCTATGCCCACCCTATGCCCGCCCTGTGACACCGCTATAGCATCCCTATACCGTACCTGAGATAACCAATTCAGGTTTCCCACCCTATGCTCGCCCTATGGCCGCCCTATGCTAGCCCTGTGATCGCCCTATGCCCACCCTATGAAAACGAATGCGATGACGAATGTGACAACTGTCCTCACAGGTTCTGCACCTCTCCGCACCGAAGAGGACGTACGATTGCTGCAGGCCAGAAATGCAAGTTGCGCAGATTCTGGGTTGTACACTGCTGCTCAGCTTCGAGAGATTTATAGTAGAACGGGCATCAAAGGGCCGTGTGCACTTTCTTTGTTGCCACACTTTTCCGTGACAAAGGACTACTTCCCGGATATCATGCACGAACTTCATAACTTGGAATATAGGATGACATGTGCTATTTTTCAGTGCAACTGGAATATTAAATGCCTTAGATATGCTGAAAATCACCATGTGCACCCGGAGTGGCTACCTGAACCTGTGGACGAGAACGAGGTGGAGAAAACCTTGGAAGAACATTTTGCTGGTATGTAACAATCTCGGGATTTCATTCCATCCCTGTGCTCGCCCTATGCCCTCCCTATACCCACCCTTGGAACTGGGGAAACGCATTCCATCCCTGTGCTCACCCTGTGCCCACCATATGCCCACCCTATACTCACCCTTGGAACTGCAGAGAAATATTCCATCCCTATGCCCACCCTGCACCCGACCTATAGCCACCCTATACCCACCCTTGGAACCTGGCGATTGTCAAATAATGCATGACAGTGACTGCTGTTCTTTTCTGTTTTTGCAGAACTCGCTGTACCATGGGGTCTGGATGAGGACATTCGTTCTATTGCGATTAAGTGGTACAAGAAATCAAAAGTCGATCGGAATTGGGGCAACGTGGTAACTAAGGGCATGGAGTTCAGCGCGAGCACAGGAGAGCCAAGAAAACTGAAGGCCGCCGTGGGGATTGTCTTCATAACTTGCGGCTTCATGAGCGCAATCGCAGCTTGGCCAGACGCATTGGGAGATTTGCCTCATCCGAAATACTCGTCCTTTGTTGGGGAGTTCGTCGTAGTGGTGCGTGAGATAGTCTCAAACCACATCATCTCCGAGGACCGTCTGCATAAACGGGTTGAAGCTCTAATGGACCGATGGGAGAAGGAGTTTTCACCTGAAGATTGGAATATAACTACGCATATTTTGCGACATTTGCCTCGGCATATCGAACTGACAGGACCTGCGCATGGAACATGGTTATTTCCGTGGGAGTCATTCTATGGGAAATGCAAGGAGTCAGTCAAAACTCGATCGCAGCCAGTAGCCAGCATCATGAACGGTATGTATACCTAGGCTCACCCTATGTTCACCCTACGTCCGCCCTATGCTATCCCTGTGATCACCATAGGGAATGGGAATCTCAAAGTTTCCCGCCCTATGCCCACCTTATGCCCACCCTATGTTTACCTTATGCCTTTACTATGTATCGGTTCCGTACGTATACCGTGCCTATGGAAAGCTCCTTCCATAGGGAGAACATAGGTATGGAAACGTCTGGCTGCACTGTACGTTTGTTTATGTGTTATGTATGTCGCAGGTCAGATGCTAGAAAAACAGCTGATGCTAGTCCGTGGCATATATGCTTCAATATCTAATGAGAAGGTTGCACCATACACTGGGCCACAAAAGCGACGAGTGGAGGTGATTGGCAAGCAAACACCGATAACCTTGGATGAAGGTACGCAGTGCCTTAGATGCCTTTGCAGTAGATGTCCGCCCTGTGCCCACCCAATGGAAATCTTTCCCGCCATATGCCCGCCCTATGCCCACCCTTGGAGCTGAAAAGAAATATTCCATCCCTGTGCTCACCCTATGCCTACCCTATGCCCACCCTTTGAAATTCGTAACCATCTTATGCCCACCCATTGATCACCCACAGGTGACATAAAAGGTATACGGAAGTATATGCGCACGAATTTCCCATGGGCCCAGCTCCTGCAAAACGACTTTGACACCAAACTCGCTGAATGGAAGCGATTGAGTTTGAGAGAACGGCGGATCATGCCACGACCCGTCATCCAAGATCTGGAGACATGGCGGTTGAACCGGTTGACGAGGGAATGTCGTCCTTTGAGTACCAAGGAGCGTTGTTATGTCTACATGGACGGTGTGATGAAGAGTCAGCACGTGAAAGTCGGACGAGACACTTTTCGTACGCGATCCGCCGACCGCCACCTCACCACCTGTCAACGATACATAAAGGCAATCTTTGATACCCCAGTAAATGGATTGAATGCCCATGAAGACAGGTCGTTCATCCGATGCCCACCCTATGTTCGCCCTATATTGGCCCTATGCCTACCCTGTGTTCGCCCTACAACATCCCTATACCGTAACATATATCCTAGATCATGCGTATGCTCACCCTGTGCCCACCCTACGACCACCCTACACCCTCCCTATGATTACGAGTTAAGCTTTCCCACTCTGTGTCCGCCCTATAGCCGCCCTATGTCCACCCTGTGCCCACCCTATGCTCACCCTTTGGAAAGTATGTGTTGCAGGTACGGCGAGCTTCTGAAAATTTATAGCATCCCGATTGGCAGGAAACAATTGGTTTTCCTCAAAGTAAGATGGTTTCCATTGAAGGCAGCATTTCAAGATACCGTGGCGAACAATATGATGTTGAGGTCGGACTTGCCATGGGACCTTTCCGAGGTTTTCATCCAAGCATTTGAGATTGAGTGCTTGGTGTGCATTGTACCCATTCCATGGAACTTTGACCGGTTCATCACGACCAAGAGAATTCCAGCTGGACGACCCGATGCAAATAGGTTGGTATATTATCTCGGCGAGCACAAACTCGGTTTCAATGATCCACCATGGAGATATGATAAAGACAAGATGATGCTCATACTAGATAGGCATGTAGATTTTGTGGGCGACTTACATGACGAATAACTTGTTCATTTCATAGATGGAATTATTCTGTATATTAATATGTATATATGTAGTAAAAGCCCTATGGAAAGCCTGGATATATCATGAATCATCACCCTATGCTCACCCTATGAAACCTGAATGGTTATACCTATGGAAACCCTTTCACAGGTACGGTATCCCTTGGGAAACATGTTTCCATACGGATGATATACCTACGGAAGACCTTTCCACTGGGTGGCTCACCCCTGGGAAAGCTCATTCCATAGGCTGGCTATACCTATGGAACGTCAATTCCATACGTACGGTATACGTGTGGAAACGTATTCCATATGGATACTATAGGTATAGACTTTGCCACCTGTATCAGGAGTATACCTACGGCATGCTCACCCTGTGTTATCCCTATAGCTAACCCTATGGAAACCCCTATGGAATTACGTCTTTATTGACCGAGAATACGCAGAATGAATTGTATATTTCCATAGGTATACTATCCCTATGGGGGCCCTATGGAAAGCCCTATGGAATTACGTTGATATTCCCGAGAATACGCAGAGTGGATTATACGTTTCCATAGGCCTACCATACCTATGGCATCCCTATGGAAGGCCCTATGGAATTACGACTTTATTCCCGAGAATACGCAGGGCGAATTGTACATTTCCATAGGTGTACTATCGCTATGCCCGCCCTATGGAAAATCTTGTGGAAAACTCATAGTATACGCTAATTTTCCATAGGTGCGCTATCCTTACGCCCGCCCTACGCCCGCCCTTGGACATGCCTATGGAAAGCGTATGGGAAAGTTATATTTTCCATAGGGCTTTCCATCGGCCCCTATGCCTATAGCCGCCCTATGGAAGGGTTTACATTTTCCATAGGGTTTTCCATAGTCCTGGTTATGCCTATAGTCGTCCTATGGAAATGTTTACTTTTCCATAGGGTGATTATACGGCCTTCCATGCCTATGGAACGTCCTTTTCCATAGGCATACAGCCCTATAGAAACCCTATGGAAACTCCAAAAGGGGGTATCCCTATGGAAATACCCTATGGAAAACTTTCCAAGCCTTTGGAAAATATTTCCGGATTTTCCCGAGCGTTCCCAAGGGCGGGCATAGGGAGGGCACAGGGATGGCATGCCTATGGAAAGCTTTCCCAAGGGTTGCAGATCTGTAGGGAGAGTCAGTTGAAGGCAGCCCTGAAACGTTCGAATGAGCTTGAAGCACAAGTTAGTGTTTTGAGTGAAGAACTTAACGATATTGAGGAACTGGAGTCTCTACTTGACCCTCCTTTAAACTCAGCGGGCTATGACTGGAGCACTGACCGTAATTGTGGTCCGAAGATTCGCGCAGCCGTTTATCTGTTTGATATTGAGTATGAGTCTTCTGACGCATCCCAGCCGTTAGCGACTACGAATGACGCCAAGGACAAGTTAACCTTCTAAATGGTACGTTCTATGTTACCGCAGGTACTATTTCTCAAGTCTTCTGCACGAATTACGCAAGTATGTCACTGTTCCTATTTCACATGTTATTCTTTGTTCCTATGTCACATGTTATCTATTGTAGTCCGATGCGTAACTTTCTTTGTAACATTCGTTTTCATGTTGTGTTGTGCAGTGTCCGACGGTGAAGATCCGCCCACGTCCCCACGTACTGGCCGTCGCATCGAGCGTGACCCAGTCTTTGGGAAGCCAATTCGGCAGGCCGACTTGGATAAAGTCAAGTTTGTTTATTCCAAGCGCGGCAAAAACAAGGGGGTTTACTATTCTTGGTTTCATATTGTCAAAGTTGGATATCACAAGAGCGCGGCGTCTGGTAACGTAGTTAAGCTCTCTATCGCTGACTTGCCGGATGCAGAGGAATTCGCAGAGTTAACGGCCAACCCAGAGTCGGATACCGGTTTTGTGGAACGTTGGGTCCGCAAACAAGGACTCTGGGTAAAACTGTTGTTTTTGAGTGTTCTTGCGACCTTATGGTGCAGCACGGTCATTACGTGCACGTACTGGGTGCATCGCCAACTTGAGTGTGGTACTGCTTTCAATTCGGTCAACCCATTCTGTGTAGGGACCACCACCGTGTTGGCATTCGTCACGACTCACACCGCAAAACTGGTTGCAGCCATATATGCCGAAGTGATATACGGATTTACACTCATATTCTTGTACTTTGCATCTTTTTTAGATAGCAGTGGCAAGAAATATTAGTTTCAGACTGCGAATCTTCTTCTAGCCTTTGCACCTTAGATTCATTCGAAATTTGTTAAGCAGAACACTCTGAGGACCCTTTTTTTCTAACAAGTCTGTGATATCCAGTAAAATATGTTTGCTTTGTTTGCTTTCACATCCTGCTTGACCTGCAAGACTTATTTCACTTACACATCCGAGCATATCAAGTCAGCATCCGAGCTTACCAAGTCAGCATCCGAGCTTACCACAACATACTGTTTGTTGTTTTGTCATATTCCCACAGCTTAGACATCTCAAAATACACTTGAATTGTTCATCTATACTTATCAGATATTATTTGCACAATAACTCTTGAGCCATATCAGAATGTTTCTTATCTAGTTCAATGCCAAAGAATCTGCGATCATTCTTTTTGCATACCAGACCGACCGTACCGATACCCATCGTTGGGTCTAGCACAGTATCACCTGAGTTGGAATAAGTTTTAACAATCCACTCTAATATAGTGTATGGCTTAGCAGTAGGGTGTTTACTTTTATGATTTCCGTTTGCGATACTTATTACAGACTTTGGGAATCGTTTCCCGTCAGATATAGTATTAATTCTCGGACTGTTTCCAGTATATAACTCAGTGCGTCGGCCGGGAGCACGTGTATAAGGAATGCCTTCAGTCATTTGTGGATTATATGTCGGCAACTTATCATAAAACACATATAACATCTCGTGACTACGCAACGGCATCTTATTACAATGATAAAAGCCAGCACTCATTGATTTATGCCAAACGATATCATAGCGGAACATTCTTTCATTGCTGGTTATCAATTTATGTCCAAACCGAGTAGTGCAGAAGCATACATACGCAGTTCGTGGCTTTCCAATACGTTTGAGCTGTATCCATAGCTTATCTAGATCAAATTTCTGATTATCAAACTTGCAGGCGGTCTGATTATACGGCAGGTCTAATACTACAAGGTCAACCGAGTTTGCTTCAATGTTCGATAGTATATCGAAACAGTCGGCGTGGAATATTTGTGTCGTCATAAGATAGGAGAGGAAAAAAGGTTGACGGTGTGTCCCATTTTGAACATAAAAAAGTAAGATTTTCTATATATGCAAATCTCATTTTGGGACAAGAGTTCCAGAATGTATATCGCAGAATTCCAGAAAATCAAATTGAAACAAAGAAATTTTGTTTCCGATTGCGATATCGCAGAATTACACAATTCCAGAAAATCAAATTGAAACACAGGGAACAATGGCAACAATCGCAGGTGTCCCATTTTGAACATTCAAAATTAAGTTTTTCTATATACAAACATCTCAGTTTGGGACAGTAGATGATATCGGCTTGCATCGGCACAGATCGGCATATTGTATCGCAATTGCCGAAGATGTCGACAATCGCAAATATTGTGAAATGAATCGCAAATATTGTGAAATGAATCGTAAGTATACAATATCTGACACACAGTGTCCCAAAGTGAAATAAGGAAAATATATTATTCTATATATAAAGATCTGAGAATGGGACAACAAGCGAAATGCAAATATGTAGAACGGCGACAATTGGAAAGTGTTGCTTTTGTTGATACTAATCAGTGATATGCAAAATAAACAATTGAAACAAATGAAATTTGCGGTTTGCGATCGCAATTGTTGTCATTCATAGAAAAGGAACACTCGTAGAATTTGCTGACATCGCCTCGTGATAAATGGTAATAGAAGTGAATATAGTGAATTGCGGCTTTTCGTGCGCTGCAAAATACGGCGGAAAACAAGACTCACTACACAACCTCACCTTTTGCTTACCTGTGTCGTCGCAGAAATCTTCATTTGTGCCGTTGACATCGCTCGAAATTTTGAAATTTAGTAGTAAAAAAATCAGTTGAGCTACAGTTCTAAAGACCGTTGGACCCCGCGGCCTACACCGGGGTGGCACGCTGAGGCGGCTCATCGAAAAGTGTGTGACTCCACTATATAGCGACTTCCCTCCACTATATAGTGGAGTCACCTCACGATATAGTGGAGTCGCGTCACTATATAGTGGAGTCACTTCACGATATAGTGGAGTCACTTCACGATATCGTGGAGTCACTCCACAATATAGTATATCAAATATATAAATATATATATATATATATTATATATATACATATACACACATATATAGTATATATATATATTTCATATTTTCATAATTATACATAATATATATAATTAGGGATAAGTTTACATCGGGGCCGACATTTCATTTAAATCCACATCGGGGTTGACATCTCATTTAATCCACATCACTTTTTAATCCACATCGGGGGCCGACAATTGATTTTAATCCACATCAGGGGGCATCCCATTTTAATCTACATCGGGGGCCGACATTTGATTTTACTCCACATCGGGTGACAAGCTTAAACGTCTCACATCGGGTGTAGACATCTCATTTTAATCCACATCGGGGGTTGACATTTCATAGCATGCGTAGACAGAAGACACCCGCGACGATATAATGTAAATGAAACACAATTACGCAAATCTAACCGGTAGATATGTAACTCGTATTACGATGAGCATATCTACCGGTTGGATTTGCGAAATACTGGTTTTTGGTACCGCAAACGATGAAACACTGTCTTTTATGGCGAAATGAAACAGTTTTTTTACTGCTGGACGCTCCAAAAAACATTATTTCGCAAATCCAACCGGTAGACATTTTCATCGCGATATGATTTACATATCTACCGGTTAGATTTGCATAGTTTTGTTTCGTTTATATTACATCCTTACGTTGAATGTAATGCATACCCCCGATGTGGATTGAAATGAGATGTTTACACCAGAGGTGTGGGCTTATATAAGCGTATGGCTTATATAAGCCCATTATATTATATTATATTGATATAATCATAAGCGCTTAAGGGAACCCGAAAATCACGCTTATATCATATCAATATAAGCGGTAAGATAAGCGCTTATATCAAGATAACTATTATATTGATATAAGCGCTTATATTCGATATTAGCGCTTATAATAGCGCTTATCACGCCTGGCTGGAGGACGAACCACCTTATCCGATCACCCGTATCGGCCTCACACAATAATTGACGTATGTAAGGCTTCCACGTGGGCTTCACCTGATACTCTGATGTCTCTTCTCTCAATATATATAGTTACACCTTTGAAATCTGTACTCAAAACTCATTGTTATACTCATCGTCATTTTTATAAACCTCTCGAGTATCATCCTATTTCGTATACAGTCGTGATTTCTGTTTCTTGGCTTCTGAGAGCTTCTCACGCAAGCTCAACGATGACAGTGCCACAACAGTCGCGTGTATGTACCACGACGCCGCCCACGCGTTATGGCATGGCATGCTGGGAAGCAAAAAGCAAAGCACGGTCGCGCACATGATCCTGCGGTCATATGATGTACTGGCGAGATCCATGTTAAATCGCATGGTAATTAATGGTGCTGTCCAAAAGGATCGACGCCTAGATCGCATATTTGTGATCGACAACGCCTAGACCTCTGACCTTTATAATCTTCACCCAACGAACCAAATTACCTTACCTTACCTTACCTTACCTTACCTTACCTTACCACACCCACTTCATGTCTTGCCAGCTGATGTCTCCCTGTCCATACGCCACCAGCTGGGGGGGGGAATATATTTAAAAAACTTGCCCTCCAATGCCACACCCACATCTCAAACCCAAAATCCCTCACAACACCCCACTCTCAACCACAGCAGAGATACACCGCCATTTCAGCACCCAGCAATACCCCAACGCCCCGCCAGCCCTTACATTGCCGCCCCTCGTTCATAATCGCGACAGCTGTCACAACTATGAACACGCTTAGAAGGGGTCCCTCGGGCACCCCTGAAAGGCCTGTCACACCCCCCATATTCAGTCACGCTACCGCAGCCCATGTCAGACCCCACCGCAGTTGCCCCCATCGCGCCCGTCTCAGCCGACAGCAAACGCCCCAGCCATGACCCCCTTTTTCAGTAATTGTCATTCCCCCCTCAGTCACGGTCCTACCCCAGTTCATTGTCCGCTCGAGCGCCCGGAGCATATCACGTTCACCCTCCTGCTCAGATCGCCCTCCCAGTTTAAATCATGCACGACGCCTCGCCAAGCGCTACATCGACGTCGCCGCGACCAGCCCGTGCCGATCCGCGAGAACCGCAGAGCGTCGAGCACGACATCACGCGAAGTGACATCACGACACGACCACACATGACGTCTCGGCAATACATGACAGGGCAAACGCAAGCGCGCGTCGACACCAAACGCCGCTGTCACTGGGAACCAATGGTCACAGGGCATCCGAAACGACAATGGCATTCACGGACTTTCACTATGCTCGCTTGAGTATTTAGCTAGCTCTGCTTTCGAAAAGAGAGATCCGAACCTTTCAAAACCATTCTGCGGTATAGTGATATTTGCCTCTTGTGGCCTAGTATTAAATGTGATATTTGCATACATATACTTCGAATCCACACGAGAGCTTTGTCACTAGCAGTTTGTAAGAGTCTGGTTCGGATCCCCAGAGTGCCGGCACGCCACTCTGATGTATGTGCGAAGTCGCGCCGTTGTGCTTGTTTTATCTGTGAATTGCCCCCTGCGTTGCTCGTTTGCCTTTCTGCTTTTCATGCTTCCATTTGAGTCTGAATCTACAGTCTGCGAGTGCAAGTTAGACCCGCGCCCGTTTTGCGAATCTACGAGCCGGCGTGGCAGAAGCGCGTTGCCGCCTGACATGTTGTACGTAGCACAGCAATAGACACGCGTATCGCTGTTCCGCAGCGGTGGAGATCCGCAGCTGTCCGAAAACGTTCGCGAATTCAGGACACGCTCGTGAATTCCCACAGAGGGACATTTTCCCCGTTGAGTGCCTAGCGGCGAGATAGCCCGAAGCTGCGGTTGTCATAAATTCACACCCGCGACGGCGAGCCGCCACAGTCACTCTCAGCGGTATTCACGTGTGTGCACGATGCGCCCGGCCTTTTTGTACCATATTTTGCACCATTTGCTTTGCGAATTCGAACCGCGCAGGGCTTGCTTGCCGAATATGCTCAAACCGGCGTATGCGACCGGCGTTTGGGAATGCACAACCGTAGCCGCGCCAACTCGAGCCGTGACACCTGACTTTTGCTGTTTGACGAGGTTGTAGCCGCACCCATGTTTTTCCCACAGTTTGTATGATGTTAACTTTTGTGAATTCGACCTGCGCAGGCTGTGGCAACGTTGAATTCCCCGAACGGACCTGTGTGACAGGTTGTGGGAATTCACGGCTTACGGCGCGTCAGCGCGAGTCCAAACACCCGACTGCAACCTTTTGGCAGCATTGCAGCCGAATGTCTTTCCTTCAGTTTTCATTGTGTTTGTATTTGTGAATCCGACCCTTGTGGGCGTTGGCAACGGTGAATTCCCCGACGGGCCTGTATGACAGGTTGTGGGAATTCATGGTTGGCGACGCGCCAGCTCGGGTCTGGACACCTGACCCATGCCTTTTTGCCATGCGTGTGCTCGAAGCACGCCTTTGCCCGTAGTTTCTTTCATAATTGTCGACGGGAACTTGTGCTTGGTTGCTCGAAGGGCACCAACTTGGCCTTGTGGCAGGTTGGGGGCATGGGTGTTGGTACAAAACCTAGTGGTTTTTGTACACTATATAGTGGCGTACCACTATATAGTGGGATTGGTACACTATATAGTGTACCAGTTCCACTATATAGATTGACACTATATAGTGATCCACTATATAGTGGGCGGTACACTATATAGTGGAACTAGTACTATATAGTGTACCAATCCCACTATATAGTGGACCAATCCCACTATACAATCCCACTATATAGTGCACCAAGGGCATGGTTTGGGGGGTGTGGGGAGACAGCTGAGACAAGAGAATGTTGAGACATGAGACAATGAGACAATGAACGGAGACAATTTGAGACGCTGAGACGCTGATTGGGGGGGGTTAGGGTATGATTTAAGGGGTGTTGGGGTATGATTTAAGGGGTGTTGGGGTATGCTTTGGGGGTGTCGGGGTATGATTTGGGGGGCGTTAGTGTATGATTTAACCCTATTATTTGCGGTTAGTATATAGCCGCAAGAAATAGGTATCAGATTTTGGGTTTTACTAATCCTATCACGACAAACAATATATCGTTGCGTTCGTCTATGAATGACCGGTATGTATGCAAAGTTTTGGCCGGAAACACCTCGTGAATCAAAAGTTATTCACGGTCGAGAAACCCTATTATTTGCGGTTAGTATATAGCCGCAAGAAATAGGTATCAGATTTTGGGTTATACTAATCCTATCACGACAAACAATATATCGTTGTGTTTGTCTATGAATGACCGGTATGTATGCAAAGTTTCGGCCGGAAACACCTCGTGCATCAAAAGTTATTCACGGTCGAGAAACCCTATTATTTGCGGTTAGTATATAGCCGCAAGAAATAGGTATCAGATTTTGGGTTATACTAATCCTATCACGACAAACAATATATCGTTGTGTTTGTCTATGAATGACCGGTATGTATGCAAAGTTTCGGCCGGAAACACCTCGTGCATCAAAAGTTATTCACGGTCGAGAAACCCTATTATTTGCGGTTAGTATATAGTATATAATGATATTCACAACAGATGAAAATATTGTCACGATGTAATCTGAATATTGCTGTTATTAAAGATTACTGTAGAATGATTATGCCGTTATTAAATTCACTGCAGAATGATTATGCGGTTATAACATTCACTACAAAATGATTACGTTGTTATTACATTCAATGCAAAATGATCATGTTGTTCTTAACTTCACTGCAGGATGCTTTTGCAATTATTCTGCAACTGTTCATGTTACCGACTTCAGTGAAATACATGATTGATATGATATGATATGATTGATTATGTTGTTATCACATTCACTGTAGAATGATTATGCCATTATTACATTCACTGCAGAATGATTATGCTGCTATTACATTCACTACAGAATGATTATGCTGTTATTAAATTCATTGCAGAATGATTACGTAACTATGCTGTTATTACATTCACTCTTTCACTGTACGTAGGATGCTTTTACAATTATTCTGCAATGCTCATCTCCTACGCGCGCTCCTTGCCTTCTTCTGTGCAGGAGGGGACTCTGGCTGCAGAGTCAGGGCGGGGGTGGGAGGCTTGTGTCTCCCTGACCTCTTCCTTTTTGGCAGCATCTCAGTAGCAGCCTCCAGTCGGAGCCCATCGGTCAAGCTTTTCACCTTCAGGACATGAGAGCACACCACGCTGTGGAAAAAGCCCTTGCAGTCACATACCCATAGCCCTGGCTGCTCACCCTCTTCCAGCTCAAATTCCGGGTCGAACCACACCTTGTGCAAAGACAAATACTTCTCACAGAACCTGTCAGTTGAAAGGCGCTTGTCAATCTTGGCAGTCCCATTCAATCCACCAACATAGTCAATCACCCGTTCCGACGTCACAGCACAGCCCATCTTAGCCTTCCTGTTCAAGTAGTAGACCCCACTGCTAGCAGGGTACTCCAAGATGTCTGCATTTGAGAAACAGGCTGCTTTCTCCAATAGCTCTGAGGGCATCAAGTCTGCGGGCACACGGCGGTGTATGGCCCCTGTGTGATCCTGTCCATCTAGCCAAAGCAGCTCAGGCAAGCCCTTTGTCAGCAGCTCGTCCATCTGGCACCGCAGGTTCAAGATCTTGTTCTGCTTCGTGTCCTTGTTGTAGCTCTCTATCGGTTGAGAAGAGGGCTCTACACCCGGGATGCCAGACGCACCGTAGTACCACCTGTTGTGCGGAGCACTAAGGTACTCCTTCAAGATGTATTTTGCCAGCTTCTTCTCATCTCTGTGCTCCAATCCCCGCACCACCAGCTGCGCCAAGGCATCAAACAGAAACTGGTTGCGGCACATGTGCAGCAAAAGTAGGTAGTCATGTACCAGGCGCTGAAAGTCGTCAGACTTGTCCTCCATGTATGATCTGAACTCAACGAAGGGCTTGCGTGCAATGTGTGGCCAACACGTGGTCCAATTGCAGCCGTAGACATCCTCGTACGCCTTACGAATCTCTGTCGCGCGGTCGGAGTTCCCATTGGCTGGCATGAAGTCTATATCGAACAACAACTTCACCGCCGCGTTAAAACTACGAAACATCGTCGCGTATGCAAGGGTAGACTCGCTCTTAGCCATCATGAATGTCCATGGCCTAAAACTCTGCCGAATGCTGTGGCGCGCCGTGTCGTACTCGACGCTGTGCGTGCCATACACAAGACATGGCCAACCATTGTACACAATCTTGTAAGTCCCATCAGTCTCAGAAGGAATCTTCGAGCCCCAAGCTTTCTTGGCAGTGACTACGTTGCCTAGCAACGAAATGCTGCTGAACACGAATCCCATACCGTCGTCCAAAGCGAACACGCCACCAGGAAGCACCACGAGTTGGTCCGTGTCGAGCGCCAACGCATCAGATTTTGTTGAGGGCAACAAATGCGCGTTCGTGAACTCAGTCAAATCGGCAGGGGTCTCAAACTTGATGCTGCCTAGCCTTTCGCGCGTATGCTTTCGCTTGCGATTCTGAATCTGCTGAATTGAAGGGATAAGTTTGAACTTGTCCTTCTTCTTCTTGTACTTCAGCCGCAACTTGTTATAAACAAGCTTAGGAGCCATACCGCCCCCCAAAAGTGTATCGACCTCATGCAACAACTCTTTGGCAATGCTATGCTTGCCAACGCGATCCTCCAAGGCAATTTCGACGTCTGCGTGCTCCCCCTTCACTTGGATCAACCATTCCGGTTGACCACTTGTGGGGCCACAAGTGCGCACAAAACAAGGACAATCAACATGTGACGTACACTTGTAGACTCCTCCGCTGCGTGGCCCACCATATATGTACTTGAAGGTGTACTCGAGCGCGTCCTTGAAGGCAACCGCATCATCACGACTCTCAGCAGTCGCGAGGTTTTCCCACAAACCATTACTAGATACAACCGCCTTTGTTGCTTTGGAAAGGCGAGTGGGAGGCGGACGAAGATCATCGCTGCCATCGGACTCGTTGTCGGAATCCATAGAAACCTTCGACTTGCGCTTGGAGGGCCTAGCGGGTTCATTGCTTGCAGGCTTGGCGGTGAGGTTCTCCAACAAACGAGTGCGATACTTCTTGTACTCAGGCGAGTCAAGAATGCCATCATCTTTCAAAGATTTTAGTTCACGCAGCTGGTCCCAGTCTGCTGCCGCTTCGTCTTTACCGTGCGAACTCTTCTCACTAGCGCTGTCGTCGGAAGAACATAGGGATACTGTCGGAGTCAGAGCAAGTGCAGCGCATGCATATCCCAAGTAAGAAGTACCTCGAGTAGCGTGGCGCTCTGAAGCTCGATCAGCACCTATGGATATCGCAGCGACCTCACGCTTGGGAAACGCCGTCGCGTGACGTGTAGAAACTGTCTCATAGGGAGGTCCGAGAAATTTCGGAATGAAAAGAAGATTAAAGATTCGGCCCCTATAAGGCACCGCCTTGTTCATGGCCAATTTCATTTTCTGCTGGAGTTGACATTCAGTCCGAGCTCAGTCATCAGAGTTGTCATCACCGACCCGTCATGACCGCTGTCATCACCGACCCGACCTGACCGCTGTCATCACCGATACGGCTCGACACCTCTGACTACCTCACTGACCTGATTGTCACCTCCTCTGATCGAGTTCGGTTGTCACATGAGACAGAGCACACACTAGCTCATTTCGCATCACACTCAGCATACTAGAACTATATATTATATCTTCTGTATGTTGAGAGAGATTCTGAGTGCGAAACCCTGAGCGTTGCAGTGCTTCCTGTTTGACCTGTCTGACTGACTGGGTCTTCTCGCAGGTTTGGCCCCACCACCGGCCTAAGGCTAGGAGCCGATTATGGTCGGCTAAACGCTTAGGGAAGCGCCAAGAGGGCGCGCCATCAAGGGATCATGGAAGTAAAGTAGGCAAGTAGTGGTGAGTGAGAGGAATCGTACGTTCCGTTTCAGCGTTTAAATTAGTTAGGAAATCCTGGGACGGCCTGATCAACCGTAGGGACCCTGGCAATCTCGCGCGAGTACTTTTAAAATCGCGGGACTGAACGAAGAGCTCCTCCACGCCATCACCACTAACTGCTAACTGTGTTGTTTTGCATCACAGGCTTTCTTCCCCCTTCCCTTTTTGGCACCCTCTTGGTGCTCCTGTTGTGAAATTTGATTGCTTGCTTGCTGATTATCCTGCTAGGGATTGCTAGTGTTGTCTTGCTTGTAGTTCTTTCTTTTAGATTTCGACATGGCTTCTACTCCGTTCGCCACACCGCCAGTTCTGCCGCGACGCTTGCTGACGCACCCCCCAGGGGCGAGAAAACGGCAACTTAAATTTGGAGCTCTGAATGGCACACCAACTCCAGCGGATGCTCCGGACACGTCAGATTTGTCAGTGTGCAACAACCTCGCATGGGAGTTGTTGCGCAAACCCGCGGAGTTTGATGCTCTACTCAGCGTCATCAAAGGGAAGTGCGTCGAGCCTGGAGAGTCTGCGAAGACCTGGAAGTTCACTAGCAGCGAGAAGAATTCTCGTTTGCTTTTGGACATCCTGGTCGAGCAACTCGATTCCAGACTCACGCTCGTTCACCCTAAGATGGCGTTGATGTTCGATTTGCAAAACCACGGTTTGGAGGTTCCGAAAAAGGCGAACCTCCTGCTGTTGGAATTGCTTCAGTCACTTTGCGCAGGAGACGCCTTGCGTGTCCTGCGCAAGGCTGACAGACTCTTCCCAGGGGATGGGAAGATCGCACTTGTACATCTCGTGAGGCACGTTGTGCCTGATCACGAGGAGTTCAGCGCTGCGGACTTCCTATTCGCTGGTGACAGAGTTGACTTGAGAGCTGGCCAGGACCCAGCGGATTACATCGACGTGTTCCAGACTTCTCTGGACACCGTTGAGTCCGACTTGGGTCCTGGGTGCACCGTGACCATCTCCGAGAAGGCACGGATCGCATTGTTTCTCCGTAGGATCTGTCCCGTCTTTTATAAGGCGGTGCATGATGCCTACACAGAGGAGAAGCTCGACGCTGACTCCTCGCTTTCCCTGCTGACCTGCTTCCGTGAGACACGGGCAGTGCACAGGAACGCGGGGACGAAACTCAAGTCTCCACTAACAGCGGCTTTCTACAATGATGCAGGTTCGCATCACGGCGGAAGCCGTGGTGCACATGGCCGCAGGGGAGTCACTGACCGCACCCCTTCCCGTCAGTACATTCCGCCTCGTCGCACTAACCCTTTTAAGGGATTTGGCTCTGGTTACCGTGCAGGAGTCTTTCCCCGTAAGGGTGGTAAGACGGGCGGTAAGGGGAAGCAGAAAACCGGCAAAGGCAAGGGCAAGGGCAAGTCTCGTGTCGTCTTTGATCGGCAGACCCAGCAGTTCCGAGGGGAATGCTGGACCTGTGGGTCAAAGGGACACAGGGCTGCCGACTGCCCGAAGCTGATGTCGGCTCATGCTTTCCATCTCGACCCGAAGCTGCTTGCGGAGCATGCTCGGACGGAGATCCTAGCCGCCCAGTTTCAGACTGCCTACGAGGAGTCTGAACAGGCACTAGAGTCTTTCTGTCTGCTGCACGGCACCCCAGCAGTTGTCGGGTACCAGGAGGACTCGTGCTCTGACAGTGAGAGTGAGGAGAGTTCTCACTCCGCTAGTCAGGAGCACGGGAACTCCGATGAGTCTGACGACGATGGGGACTGGGACGGCCTCTCCGAGGCTCAACAACAGGAGTGGGACCGTCTTCAGGAACATGCGGAGGCCAAATTCCAAAAGTTCTGTGCACAGTCCGAGAAGGTCTCGCTGTCACTCGGAAGAGTGCACTTCGGGATGTTCCGGACCGGCACAGAACAGAAGGCTTGTGACCCCTTTCCCACTCCCCCCTACTTGCTGCCTGACATCCCTGCTTCTGCACCTGTCTCTGCACAGCATGATGCACCTCTCGAGGTGTCACAGCACTCACCACAGTCCACGGCTGCGGTGGTGCTCGCCTGTTGCAGAGAGTATCACTCCGGACAGACACAGCAGACACCGCACGGGTCAGCTCTTGTGGATCATGCTCCGCAGGGCCGAGCAGACTCGTCGGTGGTGTCTGCTAGACTGTTTGCAGCACAGTGTGAGTCACTACCCTCGCCCGTCCACCACACGCACACCGTCCCTGCACTCACAGAGACTTGTTCTCTGTTTGCAGGAATGACGGTGGTGCAGGGTGACAGTGAGGACAGTGACATGTACACGGCACCGGCACCCACCGAGCACTCTTCCCCACACCACACTCACAGTGCATCTTTGTTGAGGGAGGGGTCACGGAGCAGTGCGGTGCCCCCGCCTGCTTCCCCCCTGTCTGCTCCAGGGAAATCCCTGGAGCAGGTTCACTGGGAGCGGGTGTGGGAGGAGGACTACAGGTCCCCTACCGTTTGCCACGGTAACCTTTTGCCATCAAAGAGTTCACTAGGAGCTAGGGGTGTAGCCCCTCTGGTGACGCCCCCGCCACCTGGCCCTCCTGACTTGTTGCTGTCTGATGCAGGCTCTGCCGTGTCAGTGTCCCCACCAGCCAGTGAGCACCGGGTGCACACTGGGGGCACTGACACGGCCCCAAACTTTAACTCAATCAATCTTGGAGGTCGCCCTACAGAAGGGAGTCTCTTCCCCTCTTTCCTTCAGCAGTGTCCTCCTGTCCCCGCTCCGGTCCATGAGTCCCTTGACCTGACTGATGACACGCACATGTCTGACACACAGGCACCACCTCCACCGCCACGGCGTGTCGGTAGAGGTGGTGTCTCTATCTTCCGGTGTGCATTCATGTCCTTTGCCTTGTTCACTTGCTTCCTGGCAAGTGCTTCGGCGGAGGCCCTCTCAGCCGCAGCACCTGTTCAGGGAGTGTGGTACGGATTGACATTGTGTCAACCGGGGGGGGAGATGGGAGGTGGGAAAAGCAGTACTGCAGTCAGTCAGTACAGTCAATCAGTCCAGTCAGTCCAGTCAGTTTGGTCTGGGGATGGTGGTTTATCAGATGGTGGCTTACCTGATGGTGGCATTGGTATCACTCCTGATTGGTCTGCCACCCGGCAGTGTTCCTCTGGTGATGGTTCTGGGTATTCCTCTGGTGATGGTTCTGGGTATTCATCTGGTGATGGTTCTGGATATTCCTCTGGTTCCGACTGGTATTGGCAGTATGACTCTGGTCAGCACCGCCACTATGGTTCTCCTCGTGGCTCCGACGGTTCCCCACCAGACAGCTCAGCCCAGATCTGTCTCCTTCAGGCGCTTGAGAAGCGGCGCCAGAGGTACAGAGCAGTATCAGCTCTGCTCCTGACAGCCTTCCTTGGCATAGTCCTGACATGTCTCTACCAGAGTGTCTATGAGGAGTTCCTCGTCGAGGCTCACTTTGAGGCTGGTCACCACCTGTCACCGATCTCCGCTGTCTGCAGCCCTGTGACTCAGACCCCGCTCTACGGCGCCATGCAGTATGTTGGCGACACAGCCCTGGAGATGTGTACCTGGTTTGGACTATTCTGTGCACCCCCTTCAGTCATCTTCTCCCAGGACCCCATGATACATCTTTACTCTATCACCGGCTCTGACACTGATGGCATTGTCTGTGACTCCGGTGCAACCGGCAATATCACCGGGTCCAGACACAGGATCACTGACCTTGATACCAGCAGGACCATATCCTTCAGTACAGTCATGACTGGACCCGCTTCACGGACTGACGGCACCGGCACACTGAGACTGATCGGCAGAGACATACTGACTGGTGACATTGATGAGTATAGCATTCCTGGCTGCCATTTCAAACACGGCGCCAAAACCCTCCTGTCAACTCGAGTTATGCTCCGGGAGGGTTTCTCATCACCTGACTTCATCAGTATGACATATACCCACCTTGACTCTGGCCGGATATACTCTATCATTGATGATGGCACAGACTATCTTTGGGCAGAGCCAGAGTCAGCAGATGTCAGCTTTCAGGCCTTTCAAGGCAATAAGAAGAGGCACAGATCAGGGGACCCATCCGACTGGATGTGGTCCAACAGTCAGTACAGTACCTGGGCTACTACTCATGGTTCTCCTACGGCTACGGCCAAGCTGGGGGAACCAGCCTTTGATGTCTCTATGTTCGGCGACTCTCTCCCAGTCGGAGAGGGCAACAATCACCCTGCTCTTCAGCACTATCACAGTCAGAACAGTATATTCTCCGTCCAGTTGACTGGTTATTACTTTTATGCTAATCCGCCATTCACTATATCTATTCTGGACCGCCTTTTCACTAAAGGCAATGCTGACTTTCCTCTGGACCCTCATAATACTGTATATTTCTGGATAGTTCCCTATATGCCATCCCACAGGATCTGGCATAAGACCTGTACTATGGAGGTATTACACATCTGGCCTACTGGTACTACGGGGTTATTCAGCTACCTTGAGCGACACACCTACACCTCCACACACCCTCTCACCCCAGCTGGTTCTGACGGTGGACCTGGTCGGGTCTTCATCGATGGCACACCCTTTCCCATCTGCATCCTCTACCGAGACCGCCACACCCCGATCAGGGTCAGTCCTCCCCTTGAGCTGCATGATGCTCTCGGGCATGCCTCGATGACCCGTATCCTCCGTCTCTATGACATGCCAGGGGTAGACTTGGGCAGACCACAGTGTTCCAGAGCAGCTCTTGCTTCACTTACCACCTGCTCTCAGTGGTGTGCAGTCTGTGCTACGACGGGCCTCAAACAAAAATCAGCCCCGAGCAGAGACCGCCTCCGTACCAGTCAGCAGCAGCCAGCCCGGAAATGGGCCTCAGATATGACAGGCCCCATCTCACCCAGTGGCTATAATGGGCACAGATACCGTATCCACTTCATTGACATCTCCACCAGATACCTATTTGTGTTCACCGTTGCCTCTAAGGCAGACTACTATGTGTGTCTTCTGAGATTCATTGCCCATACCAGATCCCTCTCCTACGGCATTGATGAGCTATTCCTGTCCACCTCTACAGTCTCAGACACTGAGATGGTGCTGAGGACTGATTGTGCACCTGAGATGGCAGATGCCAAATGCCGGGCAGCTTACCAGCAGCATGGCATTGTCCACCAGACCTCTTCTCCCACAGTCCATACGGACAATCCTTATGCGGAGAATGTCACTGGCATCCTGTCCCGTATGATCCGATCCATCCTCACAGCTTCTGGACTTGACCTCAGCTACTGGCCGCTTGCGGCTAAGCATGGTGCCTTGTTGTGGTCCATTACACCACACAAGGAAGTGGTGACTACCCCTATCCACACTATGACAGGTCATCACTTTCAGTACCGTCGTCTCCGTGCATTTGGTGCACACTGCTATGTGGTTATGGACAGTCAGCAGAGGAACAGCAGACAGCCAGGCATTTCATCAAAACTTCAGAACAGATCATGGGCAGGCCGCATGGTTGGTATCTCTATGGGCTCTAATGCCTACAAGATCCTAGACACCTCCGACGGCACAGTACATCTTGTGGGTAAGCCACACTGGATACCTACCTATGAGCACCTGGGCAGATCCATGTCAGCATTCCCAGACACTATGGCAGCTGACAGAGAGGCTGATGCTACCTTTATCAGGCCATCTCCCTTCTCAGAGACACTCGACTGTACCTATGCCCAGATCATTGAGATCAGCTCATACTACTGCACTTCCGACCGACAGTCTTACGGCTGTGTGCTTCTCTCTGTTCCGTCGAGGGACAATACCTGGACTGACGTGGTTCATTATGTCAAGTCCACACCCGACGGTACACACTACAGACACCTGCTGGTGTATGTCGCACACTATAGGAAGACCGTCTCGGTCAATGAGCACTATCCGATCTGGACAGCTGTCAGAGCCCGAGAGAGCCGCAGACATCCTTCATATGGCGCTATCATCATCTCTACCGACAGAGGCAGCAGCACACCTTATGGTGTAATATTTGAGCCTACTCCAGAGTCTACCTATGGTTGGCATATGGACCTTCCTGCTACCCTGGTCAGCTTTCCGTCCACTCATGCCGCCGCCTTCCTTCCCTTCTCCGATGATCCCAGCAGAGATGTCCGCCCCGAGTACATTCCGCAGCAGTACACCTCAGCTGACAGCTTCATCAGATCAGGACCCAGAGACTTGGTGGTGCACATGTTCAATATTTCTGCACCCCAGCTCAAACCAGTCCACGGTGTCAAGCAGGCACTTTCCACCCCAGAAGCAGTTCAGTGGCAGGAGGCTATGGATGCCGAAGTGGCTGGTCTGGCCGCCGACAATAAAATGGTCCCGGGACACCTTCCCTCGGGTACCAAAGGCCTGACCACTCTCTTTGTGTTCTCCAGACCCTTCAAACCAGACCCCTCAGCACCATCCGGCACACGGCAGATCTTCAAAACCAGACTGTGTGCCAATGGTAAGCAGACATACGGCTACCTTCCGTGGGAGACCACCTGTACCACACCACAGCTTTATGCCTTCAGACTGGCCTTCATCTTCGGCAGCATCTTCAGTCTGAAGATGAGTCACTTCGATGTCTCCCAGGCCTTTATGAATGCTAAGCTGGATGTTCCAGTATGGGTATCATTTCCGGCTGGTTACACCTATCAGGGGTTCGGTGGTGCTTTACTGCACTATGCACTGTATGGCCTTAAGGTGGCTGGTGCTTCCTGGCAGAGACTGGTTAAGGTTTTCATGCTCAGCTTTATGTTCGGCGAGGTGACATTCAGGCAGTCCTCTCATGATGACTGCATATATTTCATCTACACTGATTTGGTTAAGGCCATGTGTGTTGTCTATGTGGATGACTTCATTCTGGTCGCCAGTACAGAGCTTGAGGATGCCTTCTGGGCAGCTTTCAGAGCCAGGTTTCTGGCTAAGCATCTCGGAGAGGTCACATCAGTTCTCCAGATGCGGGTCAGGCAGGATCAGGCTGGTATCTACCTTTGCCAGTCCAGACAGATCAAGGACTTAATGGCCAACAACAACATCACAGCTCATTCCTTCAGAACACCTATGGACCCGAAGCTCATCATCAAGAAACCAGCAGATCCAGACTTATCCCTTGTCCCCAGTTACAGATCCATCCTCGGCTCACTGCTATGGCTGGCCCGTGGCTCACGACCTGACTGCTACTATCCCGTAATCTATCTGGCTCAGTTTGTATCATGCCCTTCTGAGGAGTCTATGAAGGCTCTGATCAGAATTACGCAGTACATGGACAGCACGGCTCATTACTCTCTGGCATTTTACTACCCCGAGACTCCGGTCAAGGTCATCACCATGTTCTGTTATTCAGATGCTGACCTGGCTAGGGACTTAGAGAATGATGCCCGGTCTTATTCTGGCTCCGTGATATTCCTGGCTGGTATGATACTGCAGTGGCATTCAGGGAGGCAGACCATCACTGAGGTCTCCTCCACAGGGTCAGAGTATGTTGCAGCCAGTACAGCAGCACAGCGGTTGGTATCACTGATGTTCATGCTCACTGAGATATTTGGTTCTATTACTCACCGTATTGATTCCCAGCAGCCCCTTGATTCCGATCTTGACCATGCTATTCAGTACCTTGACAGAGCAGCCACAGATATTCACTTTGACATGCCCTCTCTTCAGACTACCTCAGTGCTCAGGCGTCTGCTTGACAAACAAAACAAGCCAGCAGACGGTCTGACCTCAGTCCGCCCAAACTCTCCTACAATTCCTGATGAACTCAGTACAGATGAAATCACCCCCCTCAAGTTCCAGAACAACAGAAACAGAGAATATATCAGTACAGCCTCAGCTCAGCCCCGCCTGGAGTTACCTATTCCTCTACTGCTGGATAATGATGCATGCAGATCTATTGTCGAGCATCACCTCCTCTCCGAGAAGGTGAAGCATGTGATTATCAGATTTCATGTCCTCCGAGACTTTGTCAGATTGAACTGGATTCGGTGTGCCAGAGTCCCATCACCTCGGAACCTGGCAGACCCTTACACCAAACCAGTTCCTCCAGTCAAGGACATGCAGCCATACTTCATTCAGATGTTCCAGCAATATATGGCCATGGGTAAGGCTCAGGCTGCAGTTATTCAGAAATGATTTACTGGTATTCAGAAAGCAGCAGCATGATCTGACTGTGAGTACCTTGCTTTCCTGTTTTCCTGTTTTGGGTTGTTTGTGTAGCTGACTGTGCTTTGCAGGTACTGGCCTATATTCAAAATTACTTATGGCTGGTTACTTTATCACCGACCCGTCATGACCGCTGTCATCACCGACCCGACCTGACCGCTGTCATCACCGATACGGCTCGACACCTCTGACTACCTCACTGACCTGATTGTCACCTCCTCTGATCGAGTTCGGTTGTCACATGAGACAGAGCACACACTAGCTCATTTCGCATCACACTCAGCATACTAGAACTATATATTATATCTTCTGTATGTTGAGAGAGATTCTGAGTGCGAAACCCTGAGCGTTGCAGTGCTTCCTGTTTGACCTGTCTGACTGACTGGGTCTTCTCGCATTTTCAGCCGCCTGCGTGGCTTATTTTTTGGTTCGCACCAACTACGTAGATTCTGTTAAGAAACTGAAAAATGTTTGATACACAGTTCGTTTTCACAAGATCCAAATGACCCGATGACTCTTCGCGCGTCACGTACGCCACTATATGAAAAATCGCGTTCCACTATATAGTGTACCAGTCCCACTATATTTTAGACAAAAACCACTAGGTTATGTCATGTCACCCTGGGGGCATTCACCACAGGAGCCGCTCGTGCTGCGACCTGGGCGCACGGCACGAGAGCCGCAGTGAATGCCCAATTGCAAAGTGTTGTTTGGTTCTGCTGGAACGGTATCACCTAACAGGGTGCCGAACCTCTTCGTTACCAGGAATATATTTAAAAAACTTGCCCTCCAATGCCACACCCACATCTCAAACCCAAAATCCCTCACAACACCCCACTCTCAACCACAACAGAGATACACCGCCATTTCAGCACCCAGCAATACCCCAACGCCCCGCCAGCCCTTACATTGCCGCCCCTCGTTCATAATCGCGACACCCACGCGTTATGGCATGGCATGCTGGGAAGCAAAAAGCAAAGCACTGTCGCGCACATAATCCTGCGGTCATATGATGTAATGGCGATATCCATGTTAACATCGCATGGTAATTAATCGTGCTGTCCAAAAAGATCGACGCCTAGTGGAGATCGCATATTTGTGATCGACAGCGCCTAGACCTCTGACCTTTATAATCTTCACCCAAACCAAATTACCTACCTCTGACCTTTATAATCTTCACCCAAACCAAATTACCTTACCTTACCTTACCTTAGTCAATCAGCAGCAGCAGCAGCAGCAGCAGCAAAGCTCGAATCCCAACGGGCGATACAGTCGAATGTTCCATCTCACGATCGCCAGACGCTAACGATGACAGTGCCACAACAGTCGCGTGTATGTACCACGACGCCGCCCACGCGTTATGGCATGGCATGCTGGGAAGCAAAAAGCAAAGCACGGTCGCGCACATGATCCTGCGGTCATATGATGTAATGGCGAGATCCATGTTAACATCGCATGGTAATTAATGGTGCTGTCCAAAAGGATCCACGCCTAGATCCCATATTTGTGATCGACAACGCCTAGACCTCTGACCTTTATAATCTTCACCCAACGAACCAAATTACCTTACCTTACCTTACCTTACCTTACCTTTACCTTACCTTACCTTTACCTTACCTTTACCTTACCTTACCTTTACCTTACCTTACCTACCTTACCTTACCTACCTCCGACCTTTATAATCTTCACCCAAACCAAATTACCTACCTTACCTTACCTTACCTTACCTTAATCAGCAGCAGCAGCAGCAAAGCTCGAATCCCAACGGGCGATACAGTTGAAGTTTCGATCTCACGATCGCCAAACGCTAACGATGACAGTGCCACAACAGTCGCGTGTATGTACCACGACGCCACCCACGCGTTATGGCATGGCATGCTGGGAAGCAAAAAGCAAAGCACTGTCGCGCACATGATCCTGCGGTCATATGATGTAATGGCGATATCCATGTTAACATCGCATGGTGATTAATCGCGCTGTCCAAAAAGATCGACGCCTAGTGGAGATCGCATATTTGTGATCGACAGCGCCTAGTGATCTTTAGCGTGTTGGCATGAAGTGAATTACCTTACTTACTACCTCTGATCTTTATCGTCTTGGCATGAAGTGAATTACCTACCTCTGTTCTTTATCGTCTTGGCATGAAGTAAATACCTCTGACCTTTATCGTCTTGGCATCAAGTGAATTACCTTACTTACTTAGTCAATCAGCAGCAGCAAAGCTCGAATCCCAACGGGCGATACAGTCGAATGTTCCATCTCACGATCGCCAGACGCTAACGATGACAGTGCCACAACAATCGCGTGTATGTACCACGACGCCACCCACGGGTTATGGCATGGCATGCTGGGAAGCAAAAAGCAAAGCACTGTCGCGCGCATGATCCTACGGTCATATGATGTAATGGCGAAAATGATTTAAACATCGCATGGCCGACGCGATGTTCGGAAATCAGATAGATTCGCTTTTACATGGCATAGCAGAAATGTCAAATCATTAATGGAATGGCAGACTCGATGCTCAGGTTCGGATCTCTCGAGTGCGCCACGTCGGCAAGATAAATAATCCCATCGACCGTCAGATGCGCCTAGTGGAGATCTTAATTTAAGATCGACCGGGCCTAGTACTTACTTACCTTAGTCAATCAGCAGCAGCAGCAGCAAAGCTCGAATCCCAACGGGCGATACAGTCGAATGTTCCATCTCACGATCGCCGGACGCTAACGATGACAGTGCCACAACAGTCGCGTGTATGTACC